>SNQJ01S0116085.1:15055-27930 GCA_010110895.2 Picea sitchensis | reverse complement strand
CATCAACAATCATGTCAGAACATGTCCACATCATATGATCAAATCAAATGTAATAGCACAGTAAATAAATCAACCGAAATAGCACACTCCCTGACTCAATCCGGAGTCCAAGGGGTTCCATCGATGCCTCTGCATCCTCAAGGTCCAAAACCATGCACACTCAGTAAAACTGAGTCAATAGCACCTGCCTATGTCAATGCAGTAAAACATCATGTCATCTATCATAACGCATCATAATCAGGGACAAATGTTTTAATATCATAATAGTCTGGATCACTTGCGAGCAAGTGTCCTCAAAGAATAAGTTTTCTCAGTGCGCCAGAGTGGGATGTTACATATGTTACAAAGATGTTGTTGGTAAATGTTGAGAACAAATATTTATGATAAAGAAGCTAGTCTTATGGTGAGATCTTGGGCACAAAGTGTGCTCGGGGAGTATTGTAATGCATAACACTTTAAACCTAGACTAAACTTATATGATAGAAGGGGATAGATTTACACCATCAAATCAACATATGCATATCATAACAATTGTGTGCTAATGTTGTAACAAGTTTCTAGATTGCAAATTTATCTCTACTCAAAAAGTAGCCCAGCATGGATTATACGCTTGGATTGAAACAAAAGGAAAGTATGATATGAATGAAACTATTATTATAACTAATTTCCAAGATGCAACTCGAATTCAAATTTTAAATGCAATGCAGATGTATGACAAAATCACAGTGTTTAGGTCAAATATACATGCATAGATAATATCTCATTTAAATCAAGCTCAAACACAATGGATCATTTTTATAGCAACACGAGATCCACTAAGCCACCAGTTAAATGGGCATTCAGAAATAGAGAAATCAAGCAACAAAATGTATTAGCAACATTGTCAACTGAACACTTCCATGCATTTGTTGCTCACTTGTTTACATTAAATGAGGATGCTACTGATGTTTGGCATTGTTAAACTTTAAAGTAGACAATACATCTAAACAAAGTCTGAACTCTTGACACATTTTTCATCCTTCATTTCTCTAAAGCTATCTGTATGAAAATTGCTACATATATTCCTAACACAGGTATCCGAGCCCCCAAGGGTTAACATTGCTCAAAGATTGAATAAATAAATCATCACAAATGTAAATACCAAATGTGATCCCAACACCCACAACATATGGTAGGTTAAGATCCACTATGTATTGTACTGGGACAATGCTACAAATCCTCACCTCTTCTCCATTTTTTTTATTATTAATTAACCTTAACCTCATTTGATCTTCCATTGAATATATAATAGGTGAAAGCATCAATGAGTGCAAATATTGAGGATTCAAATCTTCGAATGGAAGGGAAGTCTGTAAATACCACAAATACAGATGCACATGCCATAGCTCCAATAAACAAGGCATGTAGAATCATATCTTGAATAAAGAACTCAACACAAATATAAATACCAAACGTATAAGTAACCACAATGGTCAATATGGATTTGTTTCCACTGAAGGATATATATAACCATCATCGATAAAAACAATTAGGTATGTGCAAAGAATTTGACTAATAAAAAACATGTCTCTGGAAATCAGAGCTTGCATAAATATAAGCATGACATCAACAACTACCACCAGAGATACGACTTCTGAGACCAATATCAAATTAAATTAAATAACATACAGAGAACTGAAGAAGGTAGCTCTGAGTGGCAGTGCAGAGGGTAAGTCCAAGAGACAAACTATTACAGGTTTGACTAAAAATGATCTACGCAACATTTTGAAGGAATACTTGAACTCACAAATGGATGTTAGGATGTCAAATGATGGGTAAAGGATAGTTTAGTCGCAATCGTAATAGATGAAAGTTCATTAGAAAGGAAGTATCAATGTGGATGTAATCTCGACATAGGGATGTCTCATGATAGTAATATAGTTAACAACATCATATATAAATTTTAAAACCACAAGTCAACAAGGGCCCATAGGGCATGACATCACAACAATCAATGATGTTAGTACTGCATATGAATTATTATTATTATTATTTTTTTTTTTTTTTTAATTTTGACCAGGAAAAGATTAGGGATCAAACAAATAGCTTGGAAATAATGTAAATACCAAATTTGATCCCAACACCCACAACATATAGTAGGTTAAGCTCCACTATGTATTGTACTGGAACAGTGCTACAAATCCTCATCTCTTCTCCATTTTTTTTTAAATTTATTAATTAACCTTAACCTCATTTGATCTTCCATTGAATATATAATAGTTGAAAGCATAAAGGAATGAAAATATTGAGCATTCAAATCCTATAATGGAAGGGAAGTCTATAAATACCACAAAGACAAATGCACATGCCATAGATCCAACAAACAAGTCATGTAGAATCAAAGTTTGAATAAATAACTCAACACAAATGAAAATTCCAAATGTGTAAGTAACCATAATGTCCAAGATGGATTCTTTTCCACTTAAGTATATACAGAACCATCATCCATAAATTTCTGAGGTATGTGCAAAGTTTGACAAAAAACAACATGTCTCTGGAAATCAGAGGTTGCATAAATATAAGCATGACACCAACAAATACCACTAGAGATACAACTTATGAGACCAATATCCAATTAAATTAAATAACCTATAGAGAATCAAAGAAGGTAACTCCAAATGGAAGTCCAAAGGGTAAGTCCAAGAGACAAATTGTTACAGGTTTGACTACAAATGATCTACACAACATTTTGAAGCAAGACTTCAACCCACAAATCGATGTTAGGAGGTCAAATGATGGGTAAAGGATAGTTCAGTCGCAATCGTAATAGATGAAATTTCAGTAGAAGGGAAGTATCAATGTGGATGAAATATCAACATATGGATGTGCTATGATAGTAATATAGATAACAACATCATATATAAATTTTAAAACCACAAGCCAACAAGGGCCCACATGGCATGAAATCACAACAATCAATGATGTTAGTACTATAGATGATTTCTCTGGTTTTTTTTTAGTAGGAAATGCTCATGGCTCAAATAAATAGCTTGGAAAGTCCAGAGTCGACACTCTGCACCAATAATGATGCAACTAATTCTACACAGGAATGACAACAACATAAAAAAACTATCAACCCAATGGAATTGTTAATAACCCTACTCTGGACGGAATTCTACAGTTCCTTCAATTCTACAATAATATTATTGATAAATTTTTAACCCAAACAATGTTGCTTGGTGATGCCCATCCCTAGAATTGGCAATATTTTCTTGGAGGCAATGTTGTTGGATAATGAAAATACATTTCCAGTCTTGGCGGCTCAAAAATCTAGTGGAACCATACAAAATAACAACACTAAACATATATTTAAGCTCTTCAAACCAAAAACCAATTTGCAAAACATGATTTCTTGACTTAGTATTACATCCAATAAAAGACATAACCTGACATAACCAAAATCTCCACTCTAATAATGAGACAAGGGTGGAAAAACCAATTCAACGACCCAAGTCTAATACAACAACACCTAGGTTCAGATTGCATGTTATAATAGTTGTAAGACATAAATTTATAGGAATTCCTAGCTCAAAAATTTGATTTAAAGTGATTTTAATTTCATGCATCGAGAAAAGACATACAATAGGGATTTGAAGTTGTAATGTTGAAAAATGCAGATTTGAAACACAATTATATCATTAAACCCCAACATATGCAACTTATATTCCAAACACATAATACACTGCAAACATGTTCGAACACTTCTTAACAAAGTTGGTGGATCTTAACGAAATATGTAATTTGGGGTTTATACTTATGAACAAATGGCCACACTTGAGAAAAGAAATTTCTACGGGACTCCAGAAACCACTGAATCAAAGTGAATTGATGAAAATACCTACTTAAATTAAGTGCAAGGAGGCCAAAGCTGAAGAGTTACGAGGATAAGGAAATAATGGGGAGAAAACCCCAGAAAAATGAAGTAACAATAAGTGTTAAATGAAAAAAAATGTCATCAGAGAGAAATCAGAGAAGGAGGCATGAGCCCAGACCGAGAAAAAATAGAGAAATTGTGTACTACAAAAGAGACAAGAGCTTTCTAGCCTAGAGATGTACCCTTGGAACTATCAAAAGAGCGAACTGTCGAAAGAGCTATGTGGAGGCACGTGTAATGCATGCAGATTTTCTACAGTGCATGTTCAACTTGAAAGACAATTAAAAGGTAATAAGAGTAATAATTTATCTTGATTAATTTAATTAGACACAAATTGTAACAAAATATCTTCACTGCCATGTGCCTACCATGTTGAAAACCCTGACATCCATAAGCCATCTATAACCAAACTCTAAAATCAGTGCCTGCCATCATTACTAGATCCATAGAAATGGAGATAGACTCTTCCCTTGTCATTGCAGGCATACTGGATATAACAGAGATAATGCATGGGATAACAAGTCTATGACTTTATGAAAGTCAGTATAAAAGATACCTTCATTTTAAAGGTTTTTCATTGTAGGATTGAGGCATAGTTCTAGCTTCAGTCGAGTTTTAGTGGAGGAGATGGATTTGATACATATTGTAAGAATCAAGTACTCTGATATGTCTCCTATGACACTGGCTTTATCGTAAGCATTACATGCTTTCACAACACAGGGAGTAGTGTTGACTGCTTATGAGCCTAACACACTGGTAGCATTTCCTAACCCGAGGTAATCATCAAGTTTGGGGCCAAGAGGCGGAGCCACTCGACACCATACATAAAAAAATTACGTTCTTCTCTAAAAGAATCAAGTAGGGGAGCAACTCCATTCATCCGATCACTCTTTGACCCCCCATATCATCATATACAAGGTCAAGAAATTCAATATTGAAAGTTTGAGTCCTGAGTGAAAAGATATGTTATTTGGAGACAAGGGCATATAAGTCCTACCCAGTCCAACTCCATGTGGGTTGGCACTACTTCCCTAAATCCCATAAAAGGGGAATCAATAATGATGAAAAGTAAACCAGAGAGAGTGCATTGATGGCTTCATGGGGCGTAGGACCAAGATAAAGTATGTGGTTCTCTCCTCGGTTCATTGAGAGTGTAAATGGTTGGGTCGCTTTATCCCCTTCCCCTCCCCCCATATTCTTTCAAGTAATTGAATGCATCCAAAAAATACGTAGATGAGTATATAAAACAAAAGTGCAATCAATATTGCACAGAATGTGACATGATGGGTATGGGTTGATAGCTCCCCACTATTCTTCAATTGGCGATAATCAAGTAAATGGATTGACTAGGTGAAACCTCATTCTTCTATCTCTGAAGTACAAAAAGTCATGAGACTTGAATTTCTTTTTGAATGTGTATATCCAGAAGAGCTTATAGGATAGGGGAAATTGTTGTTGTTACGTTGGTTCTTGTGGGTTGTCTAGTTGTAGATGAGGTACCTATGTAGAATGGTGTAGGCAAGTTAGTGGCATACGAGGAGTAAGTTCACAGGTTACAGATCTTATCTCCAACCATTTCTGAGGGTAAGTTGAAGAAACAATTGAACATCATATGAAAATCTTAGTTTTTCAACAACCACCTAAATCTGCTTTACATAAGAAAAGAAACAAATATGCATAGTAGAAAGTTTTAGTTTGCTTCTCTATTTTTTTGTTGTACATATCTATCTGCTAGAATAGACAAATCCTATCAAATATGACAAGATTGGAAATTTCAAACACAAGTATTTTATGTCCAGTTCATGTATTGTTTACATAAATGATTATCAATGTACTATTAATTTTCTGAATGTGCTTTTCATTTGTTCAAACTCGGTTGAAACTTGACTCTTCTATTACTCTATCTTAAAATGTACAACACTTCTTGCATTATTTCATGTTTGTAAAGTGATTGATCAAATGTATGTTGTACCTACGTATGGAACCTAATATGTGTTTGACCTATATATGTATCTTCAGAATTCAAGGGGAGAAGCTCAAGGAAGAAATTGGCGTTCGATTCCCACCCAATAATGTCCCAGCTTATTCCATGAGAAGCAAATAAAATATATCCAACTACTACTTGGATATAGTGGTTGCCACAAAGGCGTTGTTACTTTCCAACAATTTGTATTGATTTTAAAAGTTTTTTTTTTGAAATCATTTTGCTAAATAAATAGCATTCCTACTGTCAAACAGTAAATAGTAAACATGAAACAAATATGTAGTAAATAGAAATTTAATCAATAAATATGAAGATTGGAAGTAAATAGAAATTTAGTTGTTGTTATGAAGTAAATATAATGTTAGTCGTTATTTTTCAAAGCATTTAGAAACTTATTTGCAAACAATAATCAGTAACTACGAATGAAACTTACTTGCAAATAGAAAAAAAATAAAAAAAATGATGAATGATGGTGGAACTCAATTGCAAATGCGGGATTTCAAGCTCCCCCCAACCTTGCAGAAAAACAGGAAGGATTTCAAGCCCCCCCCAACCTTGCAAAAAAAGAGGCAGTGAAGGAACTAGTAAACTAGTGATGAATATATGTGTAATTTTCTCTTTGTATGATGGTCGTGTAACCCAATTGCATTGAAAATATATAAAATTACAATGTTAAAAGAAATGATGATGGTTGTGGCAGTGGGCACCCAATATTTCCAAAATCCATCGCATACAAAGATCCTGATGCATACAGATATCCTCTAACTTACTGACTTACCCAAAGATTGTTTGACTTATCTGTTTGGCAACCAAATGGACATAAATTTAATGATGTCAATAAATAAATGCATTATGAGCTTGAATAAACTTATACTATAGAGGATTTAACTTAGGGTATAGAATATTTGAAAAAATACATACTGTCAGGTTCTATTTATTGACCTCATAAAGAGCGTCAATGAATATAATGAAGATACAATGTGCTCCAAACTTAAGACATGTAAACATTGGAAAAAAGAGCTTGGAAATAAGAGGTCCATCTTATTAGCCAATAGAATCTTTAATAAAATCCATTAAAATATTATTAAAAGACAATGATTTTACTTTTCCTATGTGCAACTTTGAGGAGAACAAAAAATACGTCTAGTCAAAGGAAAAGTAATTGAAGGTCAACGTTGAAGTGAACGCTAGAGTCCTAGCCTTCGACAGGGACTAATAATACAAAATGCAGAGTGAAATGCACAAGAATTAAACTCGTCATTTAACAAAAATAAACATAATGAATATGAGCACTTATCTTATTAATAAATAAGAAACCAGTTGCAGAGGATGGATGTTCCACCCAATTGTATAATTTCTTCTTGAGTTCTTAGCAACAAGTCACCCCCGAGCTAAGGCTTAATCTACAAGAAGAAGGTGGTTCCTAAGGATAAATATTGTTCCCTCACATAAAGATAATTCTTGCAACCATTTCAATCCATCAACTATATTTCCCCTCAACCACACAACCCAAGGAATGGGATCCCCTTCTCTGCACTACATTCCATCAAGCTATCCCACCTCCCTCTAGGGTAGAGGTTGGCCAGGAAATCTCTTTGTTGAGGACTTCATAAATTTATAGTTGCAACATAAATTCTCATGGTAGCAACTCACTTTCTCACTTTGTGATTCTCTTTCATAGAATCTTACTCATAGTCCTACAACCTAACTCTCCTTGAAATTATAGCTCCAATAAGATATCTTACATGCCCACTATGGTTTCCTAAAAGCTCCAACATTCAGAATCTCTCTCTCTCTCTTTTTCCCTAGCTTCAAAAACTGCCTCTCTTTTCCCATTTGAAATTCCTTTTGTCCATGCATGTTGACCCTCACATATCACAATGTTGATTGTACTCAACCCCATGCTCTCAATAACTATGTGAGGTGAATTTTCACACCAACCCTCTTACATGTATTCAATGATTGGGGATTTGAAACTGAACAAGATATATATATATATATATATATATATATATATATATAATTCCAGTACATATTTACAATGAGAAATGGTCATCCTTATATACAATCAAAGGTGGAAGGACACGACTGAATATGTAACCCTCCACTACTAATTAATAACTATTGAGTATTAAATTTTATAACTAATTATTTGGTATATTACAAGTCATCTCTTCTTTGAAATGCTTTGTCTAGAAAGAATTGGTAACAAAGTATATTTCAATCCTTCATTTTCCTGGGTAGCTTCATCTTCAAGAAGGTTCCTCCACTTAACAAAATACTCATTGACACTTCTAGAATGAAGGATTTTGGTCCTGAATTCTATGATGCACTCAGGCTCCATAACTAACTTCTCGTCTTCATCTAGTAAGGGTAGTTTTGTCTATACATGGGTTGTTTTGCCTAACTTTTTCTTCAAACATAAAATATGGAAAACACAATGTAATTTGTTCTTGTTGGGTATATCAAGGGCATGGGATACTTGGACTATCCTCTTATGGATTCTAGAGGGGCTATAAAACTTGGGCACAAGTTTAAGGTTTTTGTAGTTTTTGAGTGAGTTATATTTGTATGGCTGAAGATGGATGAACACCCAACTTCCTACCTCAAATTCATGATTGGTTCTCTTCATGTCTGTTTTTTGTTTGATTTGATTCCTTGAATACTCAATATGGTTCTTGAGGATACAAATGATTTCATCAAAAGTGGCTAGGTAATATTTTTTTGTAGGTGTTTTGAAATTTGTGACAACATATTCTTTTACTGATGGGGGAGGATATCCATATAAAGTCTCAAAGGGAGTCATTTTTGTTGCAATGTGATAAGTGGTATTACACCACTATTCTTCCAGATGCAAGCAATTGTGCCATTTACAACTTCGAGGAATTTATTTACCACTTCAATCTGGCCATTTGTTTGCAGATGGTAATAAGTACTCATAGTTAAGGTGGTCCCAACTTGATGGAACAATTCCTTCCAAAAGTTACTGCTAAATTTGGAATCCCTATCGCTGACAACCATGGAGTCTATAATATTTTTTACGAAGCTATCAACAACTTGATTGGTCTTGGATTTTGATGATATCCTAATGAACTGAAAATATTTAATTAATCAGTCTACAACTACAAGTATGTTATATTTCCCATCTGAGGTGGGAAGATCTATGATAAAATCCATAGATATCTCTATCTATTTTTTATTAGGGATATGAAGGGGTTGAATGAGACATGGAGAAGAGACTAATTCAAAATTTTGGTGCTGACGAGTTTCATATTCAACCACATGTTTATGGACATCATTCTTCATTCCCTTCCAAAATAAGGATTGTTGTATATTGTAATAAGTTTTGAAGAATCCCAAATGGCCTGCAAAGGGAGAATCATGATTTTATTTTAATATTTTGACTTTGAACTTGGAATATTTGGGTGAATATATCCTTCCTTGATGATCTGAAAATAGAAGGCTGACTTGTTATGCTATGCAAGCACCCCTACTTCATTAAAATAAACTTTACAGGACCTTGCTTCATGTGTATAAATATGCAATATAAACTTATGTGTTAAGTTCATGCTTCTTCCTTTAAATGTTTATGTATGAGGAAATGTTCTTGTAAATGGTTAAATATGTACTTCAAATAAATACACAACAACAATACTTGCAGCAAATAAACCATCAAACGCACAACAAGAACAACATGATAAAGGAGTTCACCCCCCTCCGGGCTACATCTCCTTGAGCCTCCATAATGGACATGGATCTTTGGGATTAATTAGTCAAAATTTATTTTACAAGCTGCTACTCAACTCCAATGGAAAAACAAACTGTACCATTGAGATCAGAACACATAAAAACCCCAAAAACGACTAATAGAACTCTGAAAACGGATCATGGCTCATCCGGGCATAACCTCTTCTACATGTGGCCATAAGCTTCCCTGAGATTCTCTTTGGAAAAAACACCTNGAGCCTCCATAATGGACTTGGCTCTCTGGGATTAATTAGTCAAAAGTTCTTTTACAAGCTGCTTCTCAACTCCAATGGAAAAAAAAAACTGTACCATTGAGATCAGAACACATAAAAACCCCAAAAACGACTAATAGAACTCTGAAAACGGATCATGGCTCATCCGGGCATAACCTCTTCTACATGTGGCCATAATCTTCCCTGAGCTTCTCTTTGGAAAAAACACATGTAAAAGTCCTCAACAGCCTCTGAAACCTGTCCCAATGTGTTCAGAGCATATGAATTAGCCAAAAATGATTATTCAATCATGGAAAACAAATATAGGCTCACCAAACCATGTCCTCCATCAAAGAGGGCTTGAAGCTCCCTGGAGCTTGTTGAAACTTCAATGGTGAAAAACTTGCATGAAGAGTCTTCAAATGGCTGTGAAAATGACACCAATGGATCCATCATGTCCAAAAACCCCTGGCTGGGCTTTTACGACACCTCAATCGGCCAAACGATGAAGAAGTTAGGCCTCCTCCATTTTCCTCCTTCAAGCTTTGCTGTAACTGGTTCTACAAAACGCACCTCTGTGTGCATGAACCTGGAACACGCTCCCAATGCGCGTTATAACCTGGCACCGGGCGCAACCGCACCAACGGTGCAAACTATAGAACGGTTAGGGCGCCTCCAGCCCCCAACCGCCTAGCACCTGGGCACATGCCGTCCTCCATATGACCTCGGGCTTTTGGCAAAAAGGGCTAACGGTTTTTTTAAAACCGTGCCAACCGACATTTCAAAACCCTGCGCTCCAACTCGGGGTCACATGGCAACACATAAGCCCGCGACCGGGGGCTCCACATATTGCAAACCCCGCGCCAAAATTTACGGTCATATGGCATAAAACCAAAAACCGTGGTTATAGTGTGAAACCCTGCGCAAATAACTGCGCGCACACAAAATAATGTATAACCCACGCAAATATTTCACAATACAATGCATAAAATTTTATTTAATACACCCACGCGCATGTTATATAACATGTGGTTTATAACATATTGTTTATATGTATGGTATAACATATGGGTCGGGGCTAAGCCTCGACCCGCTCCCCTTTCCAAATAATACATTGCGTTAACTTAAATATATACACGTTGGAATATTAAACAAGGAGCACGGGTTGGCATAATGGTTAGCGGGAATTGTAAAGTCATATGTGGAGGAGAGGTCCGAGGGTCGAACCCCGCGGCCTCCAAAATTTTACATATAAACTTCTTAGCCAACCAGCGAGTGACACGTGGCGCCCTTGGATTGGGCCACGTGTCCTCCTATTATAGGTCACCCAATGACACGTGTCAACACTGCATTTGCTGACAACCATCCAATGAAAATATGCCACGTCACTCACCTACCATGTCATCATGATGGTACGGACCTCCACGTGGCCGTACGAACTGTATGGACAGGTACAATCAACATCCCAAATTTTTACCTGTTTGGCTTGGCGGACAGATCGCGATATCTCCTCCATACGGACTCCATTTGCGAAAGTAAATATACCGCCAGAATCAGGAAGACGAGACAGACGCAATGGCACCGTTTTCATCTCATTCCAAGCACTTTGAAAATTGAGCAAATTTTTGCCCCCTGGTCTAGATTTTGATCACACCTTCCCACTGAAAGGCTTTTGGACCCACAAAAGCTTATGATCATGAATCTGCTTTCAAGTTATATCAAAATCTTTTCGACAATCACCTGAACACTTTGACATGTCGTGCACTGCAACTGGCTATGTCCCTCAACCACTGCTCTCTGGCTGCTACTGACCCACTGCTCTCTCTGTGCTTGGAAGACTGCCAACCTTCCCACTAAGAATCAAGTCCCTCTTTAGAACTTTTTGGTGTCAACAAAATCAACTCTCCAATGGCTGCAAAAACTTCCTGCAACATCTTGTCACAAGCCAAGAAAACATCAATCTTGAAAACAAATTAGACAACACTGAAAAATGATGCCAACAAAATCTTTTGTTCTTCAAACAAACTGTCGCATCTCGTACTTTATCAAAGTACATGGCATTTTAAAAATCAACTTTCAAGTCAATAAACACAATCGACTAAACACAAGTTGAACAACATGATCGACGCAACATAGTCGTCAGAAAATCATCAACACCAGTCGAGACTCATTGAAACATCAACCTTCCCAAACTGACAAGTCGACAAACATGATACATAATCATGTAACAATCACGAATCACTCATGATGAACCATCACCAGGTTCACTGCTTACACATACATAAAAACAAATGCATGTTCATGACTCCTCAACTCTCCTGCCAGTACAAACATAAGTACATCCCCAAAACATATGGGTACTTAAGAGTTGAATACAAAATATAAATGGCTGCAACTTATCATGCTTCCCATAAATGCACACATAACGCGGAAAAGTGCATTTACAATCAGAAAAATGCAAGCGTTACTTGCTTAAGAAATCCAACCATTTCTTACCAAACCAACTGAACGGTGACTTTTTCTGCTGAACATCGTCCTCTGGTGAATCATCCTGACTCACATCGATGATGGAATCTCCTCTTCCATTATTGTCAATCTCCTTACCTAACTGCTTCTTATGTTGTGGATGAGTGGTTGGATGCAACGTCCAACATTGATCAATGAGATGACCCCGCTTCTGACAATGAGTGCAAATCTTTTGCATCCTCTTTTCACGCTGTCTTTGCTTATCAAGTTTCCTGAAATTGGCCAACCTTTTCCAACACTTGGAAACATGATGGTTATACAAACCACAATACGTACATGGATTCTTTCTTCCATTTTTACATACAAAGTTATTATGCTTAACATAATCAAAAGCAACTGAATGAAAAGCGGAATTATACCTTGAACATTCACCTTTATTGCCTCTGTGAGGAGGTGAAGCTGAAGAGTTACAAGCTCTCCTTTGAAGACCATCAACAGTGTTCTTGTCCTCATCACTGTCACAACTACATTTGCATTCATCTTGAACACAAGC
>SNQJ01S0116084.1:0-19311 GCA_010110895.2 Picea sitchensis | reverse complement strand
CTCTCTCTCTCTCTCTCTCTCTCTCTCTCTCTCTCTACATGTGCAGACTATTCAAACTATGCAGATCAAGCGAGAATATTACAATTGATAAATTGAGATACTCAAATGGCATGTGATATCTCTCTCTCTCTCCTGTAACATGTGCAGACTATTCAAACTATGCAGATCAAACGAGAATATTGCAATTGATAAATTGAGATACTCAAATGGCATGTGAACTTTCTCTCTGGTATTTATAGTTTCCTACTCTGGTTAATCCTACTAGTTTATCACTTACGTATGAAGGGATATCCACCTGGGTAAAGGGACGACCACCTAACTGGAATCATATCACATTCAATGCAGACAAGGCTTCAAGGCCAGTCTGCATTAATTGTGTTGCAGGCACCATCATTTTTGAATAGATGGATTTTCACGAATTTCAAAGGAAAATCCACATAGTTTGTGCTAAAATCAAAAGGGTGGGATATGCAAGTACATGAATACACTTTTATATGGTTTTGTTACCCATTTTTGTAGTGGAGTATGAATGGCCATAGGGTAACATTGTTCTATTATATCCATGTGTACTGATGATGATTTCCAGGAATTGCTTGAATATTGTTGTGAGTGAGATTTAGGTGATAACAATTTCCCCCTAATGTATGAGGTTAGGAGATTTTGTATAGCTGAAATACATTATCATTTTCTGTCCCAGATACTGATGATGTGGAATGACCTATACAAAGAGGGAGTTGTGAGTAAGGAAAAAGGGCGTCCCTCGGAGAAGTGATGAAGATCCATTTGCCAAAAAACCAAACATCACTGGGAATATTGTTTCTTTATACAAACGATGTTATCGAAATATTACAAAAGCAAACATATATGATGGAGGTGCATGTTTAAACATGATGATACTTTTTTCCATGAAGAATAGTACATGATGTTGTAACTAAAGACTCGATGATGTAGAAAATGTGCATCACCCTCAAGGGCGCCAATAAAGAATAAAGATATTCTTTGATGAGAGGGGTCCCTAGAGCCTGAAGAGAGAAAATATGATAAGTGCTTATTTTTATGGTATTGATGGCTTGACAAGCCCAGGGTTCTTCAATTGGAACTAGAACCTATAATTGTTGCAAGGTATGACCCTTCTTGATGTGTGATGAGATGATGTTGAACATCAAGAGAGTCACCGAAATCAGAGAGAAATGATGACTCTCTCTGTTTTTTCTAGGGCTCGGTATTATCGAGAGAAATGAGAACCAAGATACCACAACATTCCTAGAAAAACATGAGCTAGTGTCGATAGGAATAAAGCCATGAATGAAAAAGGACGAATGTTCCTTTGAAACTGGTGATGTTAAACCAGGTACCAATACTGTAATTGATTTGATTTTGATAACTGTGGATGAGGTGATTAATGAGGATGACACAAAACTTCCCTCGGATAAATCATAATTGATGACTAAAAATGGAGGTAATCGAATTATCCACTGGACATAAGGTGATCTATTGTTAGGGGGATGATTAGATGAATTGGTAGATATCAAGCCGAGGTTGAGTAGTAGTGAATGCAAGTGAATGGGTAGCAGGGAATGGTAAGTCTGGGGATCATAGTTATGAATACTAGGATACGTGAGGTGTTGCAACTAACTATAATATTTGCAGGCATAAGTGACTCAATACAAGTGCTCTGACCAAGGGTGACTAGGATTTCCACTAGGTTTGAAAGAAACTCCATCTGATGTGATGGTACAAGCATTATTGATTCCTATATAAATAATATTTTTTTGTACAATTACCAAAGAATGAAAAAATGCAGAACAAATTAGGCAATTTACAAAAAAGAGATGGGTTCCCTAGTCATGTGATCAAACAATTCAGCCATGTGTGGCAAGATTAGTAAGAGTGGATAAGGTGTGCCCCCCCTTGGTTGGGTCTTCTTGGAAGTAGGTGAATGATGAAGTGGAATGCAGATGGCTACTGATATTGGGGGAGATAAGAGGTTAATGACAATATGGTAAAGCATTCAACATATCCAAAGATGAAAATATGAACCACTGGGAAACCGTAAGGATGTGTCAGCATAATGGTGAGCATGAAGTATGGGGTTCATTTGCTAGGATTTAGAGTGCCTAGACTTCTTCCCTAGGGAAAATAACATGGGTACTGATAATGCAAAGAGTACTAAAATAAGGCATCCCATGAAGGTGGAGTGATACAAACCAACAACATCAATATGCATGTAGGAAGGGGTGAAGTTGTATGTTGAACCAGGAAAATAGATTCTAAAGGTATGTTCAAAGGGGGTGATACTGGAAAATGTAATGATCTCAGAGAGAGTATCGACATGCCAGTTTGAAAAAGTAGATACCCAAAGGGGTAGGACCATGAGACCTGTTGCACATAATGAGGAGATGAAACAAGGATATCCTAGCCAATACTTGCACATACAAAATCAAATACACAAAGTGAAAGTACCCATGATGAAAAATTGATGGTGAAAATGATTGAAAAGACAAATCAAGTGAGTTGGCATACCTAGATAATAAAATTTTGATGATAGAAGATCGCCCCAAATGAAAATTTTAGTGAAAATGAACAGAGTTGACAACTTCGAAGGTGGTGATGCCATAATTCCAATGAGACAAACGATGTGTGGAATGAACCACCTAGGATCTTGATATGAGATCCAAAAAATTTAGATTGAGCCATATAAAAAGGTGGTGGGGCCTATTTGGAACTTCATTTGCACATGGATGAGATGACACGAGTGAGGGCAGATCCCACTACCTATCAATGCTTCCTATGCATACATTTGTAGATAGTTTCCAACCCCATGAGAGACAAGTAAGGGATTATGACCTTGCCTTTCCATTTTTGCATTCAGTTTCTAGGTTAGGGGATTATAGGAGGGATGTTGTACAACCTCTTTTTAAGGTGGGACACATGGGTTACATGGGGATAAATCAGGCACCCACTCAAACTCATGCAGGTATAAATAGGATAATCGTGCAAAATTGCATGTGAATTTGATGCATAGACATGAATTTGTGTGTATATTCTCATAATAGTGGTAAATGATATTAGTGCGACCGATATCTAGACCTTCATGCAATATGTGCATTAGTATAGAATACAATCATGTAAATTAATAGTGTATTTGTTTTAGGACCACCACACATAACTTTTACGTGGTTGTTGGTTGGTTGTATGTAGATGATGATCCCGTGAGAGATGAAGGGGAAGATGGTTCCGATGTGGCTGAAGTGATAGTAAAACCATGCACCAAATATATTGATGAACAAGTGGGTGGATCACCTTGATAAGTCCCCATGAGTGCATAGTTCTTAAAAATCCCAAGCCCATGTCTAGGGATGATGGAAACTCTTGGTTCACCTTGATAGTGGGTATAAGATTGTCCAAGTTGGGCATAGATCAAGGCTCATAGTGGGTGAGATGATCAACAATAATGATCTTCCCATTATGGGGGAACACAATCATTCAAAAATCTAATGAGGCAAATGCCTTCATGGCATACATGTAATCATGTCCCAAGAGGATGTTGTAGTCCATGGTGCGTCTATGACCTCAATGCCGACCAATACAATTTTTTCAGCTAACTCAATGGGGACATTTTGGTAGAGTCCTTCAAGTTGAGATGGGTGGTCATTGTAAGCTCGAAGGGTGGTGGCAGAGGGGGTAAGCTCACGAGAGCCCAATTTTTTCCATATACTTTTGGACATAATGTAAGTAGATACTCCCTCATATATAATACATTAGTGGATGATGGTGTTTCTCATTGTCGTTGCTATCTTGAATGTGACTAGAGAAGGGAGTCTAGGCTCAAGGTTGTCCAAATAAAATGTGATATGGAATGAATCATAAGGGTTCACTTCCCCCAATGTAGATAATAAATATTTCCTTTGGAAAGGACAAGTATGCAATACATATAAAGGAAGTAGGATATTGAGCCAAGTTATCCACTATACTATAGCTATGCATAGCTCGTGCATGAGGGTTGTGAGCAGTACCCATTAGAGGTTCCTTTGGCACTCGAGGAGTAGGGTCACGACTAGAACATGAGACCATCAAAGGCATGCTAACTAGTTGTTGTGTGGCATCTGATGTGGTCAAAATAGTGTGAGGAGGCATACCATACTGATGGTTGTGGCTTGTAGATGAATATCTACATCATTCATGTAGATGTTATAGAACGTAGGGTCTCCAGGTTGAGGTTTCCATGGAGTATTCTCCTAAGGATTGTGTAAAGGGACAAATTTCTTGTTGAGTAGCCACAATTACTTGTTTTGGGAAGGTTTTGTGTAGAACTATTGATTGTGGTGGTTGAGGGAAGGTTTGTCGAGGAGGGTGTGCACCCTATGGGGTAGCAGGACCTTGATTAGTCATTTATTCCTTCATCATATTGTATTCTACAATTTGGGAGTAGTGATGAGTATAGTGACCATTCTCACCACATAACATACATGGGAAGTTTATTTGCATATTCTTGTTCTCTTGTTTCTGCTATTTATTATTGTTACCGAGATTTTGGTTTTTGTTACTGACGTTGGTATTTCTACCAACATTGTTGTTTTGGTTTGGGGGATTTCTCCCCTTCCCTTTGTTTCCTTTCTATTTTTTCTTTCCCTTCTTATTTTCATTGTTGGTGGGATTAACCAAGTTCAACTATTCAAATTCTTGAAGTTGTTGAGCTAGTGAGGGTTGAAAAAGGTTGACACTAGCCTGTTATTGGGCCTGTGGTGGCATAGTGCTAGTTTGTGGGGGACTAGGGAATGCATAGTATGGGTTATTCTATGGAGGATTTCCATATGGATTATATGAAGTGTATGTGCCCCCATCAAAGTGTTCACCATTATAGGGGGGACATTTCATGTGTGGAGGACCTTTCATACCTTGAGGGGGCATGGTGGGTCCTGACTACGATGTGTTTTGGCCTCCCTAAGGTTGAGGAGGGTGGTTCATGTTAGAAGGAACATATGATGTGTTGGGTTGTTATATTCTTTGCAGTGAAAGTATAGTCGAGGTGAATCCATAGGCGATTGAAGGTCGAGGTGGATCGACAATAGTCAAGGTCGAGGTGGATCGACAACAAGTCGAAGGTCGAGAGAGTCGACCGAGAAAATTTGAAGTCGAAGATATCGATGACAAGTCAACTGACAAGAGGTCAAAGTGTGGGCATGAGATGATCGACTAGAGACCAAATGAAGGACCGACTAGTAGTCGACTGGTAACCCGACTTGGAGTCGACTGTAATAGAATCCCGATATTTGTGGGATTTGTAGCCAATGATCTGCATGGATATGTAATTGTTTTTGGGCGTCGATTCTTTAGGGTTTTGCTTGTTGTAAATCCTATAAAGAGGCATGTTGTAAGGCCATAAAGGCTAATGAATAAATCAATATCATTAGAGTAATCTTCAGATGTAGATTGTTGGTCATGCATATGTAAGCCAGATTGGCTACATGATTGTTCTTGTGCATCCAAAAGGGTGTGATGTCAATTGTGTCTTAGGTGTGGACCAAGGTTAGACATGTAACCTTTTATTATGATTGAATAAGACAACAAGAGAGAATAATGCTCAAAGGAATGTTGGTTTTCCCGGCTAATGCTTTCGAGGGTAAAATCTCGGTGTACTGTGTGATTGCTTGTGTCATTTGCATTCTTGATTAAATTCTTCTTCTCTTATTCTAGGATTAGTGTGGAAGTGTATTTCATTTCCTGACATGTGATATCTGATCTTAGGCCTGACCAGATAAGTGAGTTATTAGAGTGGTGTTATGCTTTGGTGAGTATATCAGATCTTGACTTGCCAATATTGAATCTGATAACTAAACCCTAGGTACAATAAGAATTGTAAGTCATAAATTGTGTTAAAGATCATGGTAAAGAATGGTGAGCAGTTCCAGAATAGAGATAGAAAAATTCAATGGAAAAAATTTTGAGCTTTGGAAGCTTAAAATGAAATATCTTCTTCCAGATCGGGAACAATGGATAGTGGTCTATCCTGTTAGGATTTTACTATTGTTATTAGATTAATTCCAAATTACATGATCATTCAATGCATTTCCAAAACAACAACATAAATAGGATCACTGAAAGAAATACAATCACAACGTATGCACCATTTTATCCTGGGGAAACCTCATGGGGGAGAAAACCCAACAAAAACTTCCTCAATAATAGATTGCCAATACAATGCCAAGACTAATACCAAAACACGAAGAATAAACCAAGACTGAGCATACACCTCTCTTCTCCTTTCTCCTGCAACTGCAATTGCCTTCAAGATATGCGCACTAAATGCATGAGTGTGAGTGTGTTCAAGTGAGGCACCATCCTCACATATAAATACTAGTTGAGGAGGTGCTAGGGTTATGTCTCTTAACTTAGTGGGGACGACTTCTTCTAGAAGTGGTTAAAACACTTTATAAACACTAGGGTTTGACTTTACAAATACCACCATACAAATGTAGTTTGACCAATCCACAAAAGGGGATTTGATCTTATACAAGACCCGACATGATTAATCCACAAAAGAAGATTTGATCTATAAGGTAATAACTCAAATATAATTAGAATATTCTTCAAAGTTACAATAATTCAACACTCCCGCTTAACGAGAAGGGTATTATACTGACATGAACCAACACAACATCATTAAGAGAAGGAGAGGGCAACATCATCATCAACATCTGGAACACTAACTGGCACATCTATAAATCACCGAAATTTTTTCTCATCATCAATATCATCATCGTTCACATCATGGAGCTAGAATAACATCATCATCATCAACAACATGAAGTTGAAACATCAACATCAATAGCATGAAGTTAGAACAACAAAATCACCAACAACACGAAGCTGATATGACATCATCAACAACATGAGGCTAGTTCAACATCATCAACGTATGGCAATAGAATGAGGTAGTTGCTTAAACAACAACATTTGTGGTACTTTGACAGATCGTCCTTATCAGACCTTCAGGATATGCCCATGAATGATAAGATTCCATAAGATATAAAATCCTAACAAGCTACTATGTGGTACTCTGACAGACCGTCCTTACCAGACCTTCGGAATCTTCCCAAGAATCATAAGATTCCCTAGGATATAAAATCCTAACAGAGCTACCACTGTTGACCACAGCTGGCATATACATGCATAGGTACTCTGACAGACTATCCTTACCAGAGCTACTCGTTGTTGGTTAGGATACCATAATATCATCAACATCACTCCCCCTTTCAAGGGAGGTCCTTTCAAACAACACTAAGCTTGTCTTGGAAGTACTCAAACTTCACATGAGATAGAGGCTTGGTCAACGCATATTGTAACATCCTCGACCACCCATTTCGAGGCATAATACACGAGAGAACACTTTTGTTCTCTCTGCGGAACATACTGTAACATACCCAACATCCAACTGAGCTATGCCACATAAATTTTCCGAACTGCATGCAATTAAAACATATACACATAGACCTATTGTGGAACTTTATATATAAAACAGAAACAGACAAATGCATTATGTAATTGCACAGATTCATACTGAAATAATAGTAAACACATACATGCAACATATACAGGCAATACCCATAACTATAAGCACAGTTATAACCACACATAGGATAAACCCACAAAAATAAACACATAAATAATAATGCAACATGTAAATTTATCACACAATTGACACTTATCTTGGTAAGAATATCACCAACTGCGTGTAGACCTTCCATAAACCTCCCAGCCTTAGACCACACTACTCATCACATTCAGTAGTGGGTCACCCCCAAGATGGGACTAAACTCCACCCAGCTAAAGGGATTCCTAACCAGGCTAACGGCTCATAGACAACAAGAAACACTCTGTCACAGGTGCCCACTCAAACTAAAACCCTACAATCCCTCATTCCCCACATGCATGTCCCACCCTAGGAAGTGTTCCCCTTCTCTGCTCAACAATCCTTCGACTACCCCACTTCCTTTCTGGGATTTAGCAATCGACTGGACAGGAAGTCTCAGAGCCCTGTAGTTGCAGTTTAGGACCTTCAGGAAATCAATTCCCAGTAATTCTCTCACCCAGAGAGGAATTTCTCATAGGCCTGACAACCTGCCTCTTCAACATCCCATGGGCCTGACAACCTGCTTCTTCAGTCCAGGTCCCAAGCTAACCAGTTACACAAACAAGTATGGCTATGGATACAGGTTCAGGTACAGTGGCATGAAGTATGGAGGATAGTTGACTGCGTGAGTGAATGGTCCTAGTATGGATGAATGGATGACTAAATGATGGAAGGAATGATGGAAAGAATGATGGGAAATGAACTAAGTCCAAACAATATGTATGCATGTCCCCAATTTGACACTTGTCATGTTGGGAGTTACTTTGGCCCACTTGTCCCCATCTTTAGAACTTAGGATAAAATAATTGTCCATACTTTATACTTTAAGAATTATTAATACAATATTCTTTTTTGTCTTAAGCTCCCTAGATTAGCCCCTTTTCCTTAAGTTTTATCCCCCACCCTTTCCCTAACTAGTGGAGTTTAGTCCCCCATACTCTTTTATTGTGGTCAGTCTGTGCGCAGTGATGTATTTTATATTAATGCTGAGACATATACAAAAGTAGATGCACTGGCCTTTAACATCTAGGCTCTCCATCCTAATAATCCAAAAACTGGCTTGCCATAGTATAAAACACAACATATACACAAAGGCTCCCTGACCTCAAAATCACGCGCACTTAAGTTGTTGCACGCGATATCCTGGAATGTGCACACTTCCTCATTTTACTGCGCAGTGCATTCGCGCACTATGCCATGAAAGGTGCATACAAAATGAAATCAAACAACTCACCGGCTTAAGTACATTTTCATTTACATTTACAACTAGGTTCGACCTAGGGATATTACACATCTACAACCTGCTCATCTATGCCAACATATTGGAGCTTTACAACTCCCCTCTGCACCATATCACGAATGTAGTGATACCAAATCTCTATGTGCTTCGACTTATCATGGAACACTGGGTTCTCCATCATCTTTATACAACTCTGGTTATCACATAGAATCATGGTGGCTTCCATATCTAGATCTAATAGACATGTCAACAACTTCTGAAGCCATATGGCTTCAAAACTGGAGGAACATGTTGCAATGTATTTTTCTTCTGTCGTGCCGAGAGAAATACTAGATTGCTTCCTACTTTTCCATGAATTCATGGATGACCCCAAACTGAAACAACATATTGAAGTGTTCTTGTTGTTTGAATCAATTCCAGCCCAATCTGAATCAGTATAACCATACAGTCTGAAGTCATGATCTCCAATATAACAAAGACCATAATCCAACGTACCCTTAAGGTATATCATCACATGATTTGGAAGTATAAGGTGAACATGTCTCGGCTCCACCATATACTGACTCAAGGTTTTCACAACAAAGCATATATCTAGCCTGGTATTCATCATATACATCAACGATCCAATAATTTGTCTAGAGTAGCATCAAACAACTCTGACGAAGTATCAACCAGGAGCTTCAAATTCGTTTCCATGGCTTTACATTCCAACATGTCAAATCTCTTCAGTATTTCAACTGCATACTTTCCTTGGTTAAGGAAGATCTTCTCTAGGCTCTGCCAAACTTCAAGACCTAAGAAATAATGCATTGGGCCTAGGTCTTTCATCTCAAACTCTGCAACAAGCTTCTTCTTGCAATCTGTGATGATATTTTCTTCTCCTATCAATAATAAATCATCCACATACAATAGCAATGTAACTGGCTCATCATTCATAACCTTGAAGTAAATGTTAGGATCAACTTTACTTTTGGTAAAGCCCAAGTTCATTAGGAAACTATCAATTTTTCCGTCCAACCCATACAGAGCTTTCTTCAACCTGCAGACATGAGTCTTTCTCTCTTCAACTTCAAACCCTTGTGGTTGTTCTATATACACTTCTTCTTCAATAACACCATTTAAGAAAGTTGTTTTCACATCCATCTGGTGTAACTTTCACTTCACTTTAGTTGCAAGAGCTATGATGGTTCTGATAGAAGTGTATCTGGCTACAAGAGAAAATGTTTCTTCATAGTCAATACCTTCCTTTTGAGAAAAACTACGAGCCACAAATTTTGCCTTATGTTTTTCAATACTTTTGTTTGATGCATGTTTTATTTTATATATCCATTTGGAAGATACCACATATTTTTTCTTTGGTCTGGGAACTACTTCTCATACATCATTCTTTATAATGGATTGGTATTCTTCTATCATGGTTTCCATCCATTCTTTCTTATGAACGACTTCTTCAAAGGAAGTAGGTTCATTTTCTTTGAGATCACACATCAAGGCCATATAGCTGGAGAATGGCGTAGGTTTCTTTCTTTGTCTCATGGTTCCTTCTGGGACACCTTAATTCTCTTCATCTTGAATAAGTTCTCTTGATCCAGGTGGATATTGGTGGCCACCCACCTATTCCAACTGGTTCCTCTTAACAGTTTTTAGTTCAACACGTTCTTCTGTAATTCCTTGTAATTGTGAGTTCTACACTTCTGGGGTTGTCTGAAGCCCTACACAACTTCCAGGTGCATACTGGTGGCTTCCCACCAAATCCAACTGGCTTATTTTGTATGTTTTTATGTCAGCACATCTTTTTGTACTTCCAGGGTTGTTTTGGGGCCCTAAACAATGTTTGGTTAGTTTGCCACAGTCAAACTATAGATGAAGTCAGAGTTTGATGATGTAATGTGTAGTTCTTGAAAATACCTTTCCAACGGACTATCACATGCCTAAAACAAAGGTCGTATTCAAAAGTTATGACCCCAGCAAGTTAAGGTACCAACTTACCCATAAGGGCCCACAAAAATTTTGGAGTTTCATCTCCTAAGGTTAGGTTTTTGGATGTCTAGGGTTTTGGAATTTATGAGAAATGTTAAAAAGGCATTTGGTGCCTCATTGTAATCATTCTACTTAGATGGATGTGCATAGTAGCCACATTTCTTCTCAGAGATAGCTACCATCATTCGAGCAAGTGTTTCATTTCAATAGCTTTACAGTTTCAGCCTATTTCATTTATTCAATAGAAGATATTGTTCACTGGATATCTGTGTTTTTATTCATATCTTTGTGTTTATTGTATTTAGTCTGTTAATTAGTTTGTTCCTCTCCTAAATCTG
This sequence comes from Picea sitchensis, assembly GCA_010110895.2. Lineage (NCBI taxonomy): Eukaryota > Viridiplantae > Streptophyta > Pinopsida > Pinales > Pinaceae > Picea > Picea sitchensis. The sequence goes on along the minus strand of SNQJ01S0116084.1, from coordinate 8,120 downwards.
GATCAATGGTATCAGAGCGGTCTGCTCTTCATTTATTTTTCTTCACGCATGTCCCCGACAAGATCTGGGTACAAGAAGTTGGGACTCGAACCAATCGAGTCGTTGCAAGATTAGTCGCGTCGAGCCCAAAAACAACCCATGGGGAATGGAAATAAATATGATGGAGCAGGATATCCTCTTAAAATGTTGCTTGAGGAATCCCTTGCATGACGAATGAACAAAATGATGGAAAAAATTTCGCAGATCCTTCGATGGCTACCCACGGGAGAAGCATCTTCATCAAGCGGCCATGCAACCCCCTTCAAGGTATATGTAAATTTTGATATTCCATTATTTGAAGGACTAATAGATGTGGATGTTGTAGATAAATGGTTGAATCTACTCGAAGGGTATTTTTCATTCCACAATTTTTCCGATAGGGAAAATATTACCTTTTCACTCCTCAAGGTCGTCACCCATGTTAAGGATTAGTGTGATACTTACTCTGAGAAAAGGACCATAGAGGAATATTCAATATTTTTGGTTGCCCCTACATGGGATTCCTTCCAGGATTCCATTAAAGAACAATACTACCCTATTGGAGGCTACGAGGACTAGTACACCAGATGGACCACCCTGCATCAAGAAAGGGACTAGGCAGTACCATATTTCACCAATATTTTCCATACCCTGTGCACCAAATAAGGTATCAAGGACTCTGAGCGACATATGGTGCTCAAATACCATGATTGTTTTCATAGATACATTAAAAAATAAATGGAGTTTCTGGACATCACCTCTTTGGGTATGGCTTATATATATGTCATCAAGATCGAGCAGAAATTTAAGCAGAAGAGGTGAGAGTTTGGATCTGCAAACTCCTCACAGCTGAAGTAGGAAAAAGGTGGCCCCAACCCACACAACAAGGGTATATAAAATATGGCCACTCTCAGGACAACCATTCCAAGCCGCAACACAAGAAGGGCAATGAGAAGACAAAGAAGGACACAGGAAAATGGCGTGAATACCATAAAATCCCTTGGCACAACACTGAAGAATGTCGCTTCAAGAAGTCACTTGTGGTCAAGATAAAGACTTTCGAGTCAGAGGTCGATTCTGAATCTGAATCAAATCCTAAAGGAGGGAAGCAGATTATTGATGCCGAACCCAGTGCCACTTTCGCTACCACCAAAGTCTAGCCAAGTGAACCAGAAAAACCAGAGGAAGGGAAATGCCTCTTTCACTCACAGATGTGGGTAAAGGGGGATTTGCTTCATTTCATTGTCGATAGGAGAATTAAGAAGAACCTGATATCAACAGAGGTCGTTAATCAGTTGGACCTGTCGATGACACCGCACACGCAACCCTACACCATCGGCTGGCTTCACCAAGGAAGAGATATTCGTGTCAACCAACCGTGTCGTATGCCCTACGACATCAAGCCTTTCAAAGACGAGATATTATGTGATATTTATCCCCTTGAATTTTGTGATGTTATTTTAGGACAACCATATTTATGGAAGTGTCATGTTGTGTATGCATATAGACCCCGTAGTGTTATTATTACTTTGGATAGACAATTGTACATGATACTAGAGGTAGTGTTGCCTACCGCTATTTCTTTAATCTGTGTTAAGAAATGCAGTAAGGTCATTTCATAGAGCGAGAAGTTCATCTTCTTTGTGATCCATGCTCACAGTAAGGAGAAGGTCATCATCACATCCGTGGCCTCTACATAGAGCCTCTCTTTTCATCAGAATCAAGTCGACGAGATCGTGGAAGAGTACAGAGACATCTTCTCCTCACCTGTCGGGGTATTGACGCACTGTGAAGTCAAACATCCAATTGATCTAACCCCCAGTGCACATCTACCTAATGGAGTGGTATGTCATTGCTCGCTGATGGAAAATGATGAAATCAAGTGTTAGATCTAAGAGCTTCTTCAAAAGAGGCACATCAGACCCAATTTCTCCCCTTGCGGAAGCCCGATTGTACTATTGTAGAATAAGGACGAGACCTGGTGACTCTGCATTGATTACAGAGCATTAAACAAAATCATAGTCAAGAACTGGTACCCAATTCCCAGGATTGATGACCTTCTTGACCAACTCAAGGAGCGAAATTTCTTCAGCAAGATTGACCTATAGTATGGCTACCACCAAGTTCCCATCAAGCCAACTAATGTATGGAAGACAATTTTCAAATCTAAAGAAGGTCTCTTCGAATGGTTGGTCATTCCCTTTGGCTTAACAAATTCACCAACCACTTTCATGAGGTTGATGGATGATGTATTGAGATGCTTCACCAACTCTTTTGTGGTGGTATATTTGGATGACAACCTCATCTTTAGCGGAACTTGGGAGGAGAACATGCGGCATATTCAATAGGTTTTGAGCACTCTACGGCAACACAAGCTATATTCCAACTTGGAAAAATGTTCCTTTGGCATGAACAGGGTCTAATACTTGGGATACATTGTTGATAAGCATGGGGTACATGTTGATCCCACTAAGATCCAAGTCATCCGTGACTGGCCAAACCCGACCACACTAACCGAGCATCAAAGCTTCTTGGTACTAGCCAACTTCTACTGACGGTTCGTGTTGGGATTCTCCCATATTGCATGGGACCTCATCCAAATGACCAAGGGAAGTGGTAGAGAAAATTTCATGTGGGGTAAGGAACAAAAACAAGCATTTGATGATTTGAAGCATCGCTTATGCTCATCTCTAGTACTCTCATTTCCCTATCTACAACAAGCATTAAAGATTGATACTGATGCATCTGACTATGTTGTAAGCGCAGTTCTCACTCAACATGGTCATCCGATGGCATACCATAGTGAGACACTCTCAGATACTTTCCGAAAATACCCCACCTATGACAAGGAAATGTATTCCATTGTACAAGCTTGTCATCAATTGAAACATTACATTCTGGGAAATGAGACGATCATCCACATTGATCACAAGCCTATGCAATTCATATAGACATAGGGGAAGTTGCAGAATGACCAACATCAGAAGTGGTCCACCTACCTGCAACTGTTCCATGTCAACATCAGGTATAAGACAGGGAGCACAAATCGTGGCATTGACTGCCTCAGTCGGCCTCTCGTGGTTGTACTCACCACTGTGCTCCATTCATGTGGACATGAGGCATCTGAGTGGCTCTAACTTTATCAGCAAGATCCAGACTTCGCCACCACCTATCAACTCATGGGTACAGGCACGAATGACACCGATTTTCACATTCAAAATGAATTGTTATGCCATATGGGCCATCTCTGTGTTCTTGAAAGCAAGCATGCATAGCTAATTTGGGAAGCCCATTACAGTTGAATGGCGAGACATTTTGGCATGGAGAAAACTATGGCCATTATCCAGAAACATTTTTATTGGCCAAAACTATGACAGGACGTCAACAAGTATATCAAATCTTGCACTACCTATGCCATTTACAAGCCAACCATCAAGAAGCAAGGCTTATACACCCATCTTCCTACACTCGATAATCCATATTGATGGATTACATGTCTAGCCTTCCGTCCACCAAGAAAGGAAATGATTGTGTATTTGTGGTCGTTGATCGGTTTTTGAAGATAGCCATCCTCACAGCCTGCAAGAAGAACATCACATCGGAAGATACTTCCAAGCTCTTCTTCAAACGAGTGTGGGTCCATTTTGGGATACCACAAATCATTATCTTCGACTAGGAAAACATGTTCCTCAACACATTTTGGTCAAGTATTTGGTCACTATTGGACACCAAGATCACTAAATCCATTGTTTTCCACCCCCAAACAGACGGCCAAATAGAAGTCATCAATCGGATGATTGTGCACATCCTATGCATGTACAACTCTAAGCATCCACACACATGGGATGAGAGCCTCCCCTATGTTCAACGCAGTTCCAACATGGCTCTCCATAGCTCCACCATCCATAGCTCATTTCAGGTGGGACTGGGATTCCAACCCTTGGGTCCCATTTATGTTGCACTACCTCTTGAAACCACACAGATAGACTCTTCCCATGTTCAGTCTGAGACTGACAAGGCCACTAGATTCATTGAGCGGATTCAACACATCCGCCAACAGGTCCATGAGATTTTGCAAAAAATCGATGCTAAGTACAAGTAGTGCCATGATCAACATAGGGTACTGCACGAGTTTTAGGTTGGAGACAAGGTATGGATACATTTGCAGAAGGAGTGTCTTAAAGGGTCTCATCAGAAGCTCCACCCACTTCGCTATGGGCCTTACACCATCACCAAGGTTGTGGGTAGAAATTATTTTGAGCTCAACACTCCACCCTTCCTTGGCTTCCACCCATTGTTCAATGTGGACCTCCTTCGACCAATTTTTCCACCATTATTGGACACCTCATAGATCTCATAACAATTGACACCAAAAGAGCTCAACCCTGACTGCATGGGACATGCATCCACTGATCAGATAGTGTACACACGGGTCAAGGGCACTCACCATCAAAGGATCCAACTTTATCAGGTTGTTAAGGCAGGGCATCTCCTCCACCAAGGAAAGTGTCTGAGTCAGGGCCAAATTCATCAGAAGTTTCCTCACCTGATGGGGAACTCAATGCAATGGAGACCATTGCTTCCTAAGGGGAGAGGACTGATCCAGTGGATATTGGTGTCCACCCACCTATTCCAACTGGATCCTCTTGATAGTTTTTAGTTCAGTATGTTCTTCTATCACTACTACAAATTGAAAAAATTGCGACGAAAGTACCCTTTCGTCGCAAAATTCAAGAGAAAAAATTCAATTTTTCAATTTTATTATAAATCCAACCCGTATTCGTCGCTCTCTTGATGGAAGCAAATGTTTGTCTCTCTTGCGACGATCATGAAGATAGTGGACACTCGTCGCTCTTGCGACGAACTTGTGCATTCGTCGCAAGAGTGACGATAATTATTGACCGTTACACTATTTGATAAAGTCCATATTGACCGTTATACTCTTTGACAAAGTCAAAATTGATTTGGTCAACTTTCGTCGCAAGCACGATGATATGACCGTTATACTTTTTGACAAAGTCAACATTGATTTGGTCAATGTTCATCGTTATTGCGACGAAAAAATATATATAATGATTTTATGAATTAGAGATGTTGCGACAATATTTCTATAACAACGACTGCTCAAAAAGGGTATTTTTGTGTGGAAGTTGTGCGGAAGAATGTCGCAGAATATTAGAGGTGGGAAAAAAAGTAAAGCGGGTGAAAGGGTGATGGTAGATGTTATTGCCCTTGTGAAAAATGTTGTCTCATACGTCCCATAATAATTTTAATAGCAACAACTACAAAAAATTGTAGGAAATATGGGAACATTGATGACAGATTGAATGAATATCATCCCATGGTAATTAACTATATATTCATTATCTGTTTTTATATTTTTAATTTTATACAAAATTATATATATGTATATATATTGTTTGAATGTTTGTTATAGTACACACTAATTTTGCATGATTGTTTGTAATTATAAAGTTAGAGTTGTCCTCTAACTTTCCGCGAAATATTGCACCAAGTAGTAGTAGAAATGATGTTGTACAAGCTGAGGAACATGATCAAGCAAATGAGGATCTCATGGATGAATATGATGAGACAAATCAAGTTAATGATCCCATGGAAGAAGATGATGGGACAAATCAAATGATCCAAGATTTGTTTTCTCAGCCGGATGAGGATGGGGACAGTTATGGTATTTATGATGAACCTCTATTAGAAAAGACAAATAAATGACTTTATGAAGGATCAAGAGCAAATCTTTTCTCTGCTACATTGCTGCTAGTGAACTTAAAGGTTATGAATAATTTGTTGAACACTTGTATGCCACAAATCCTAAGGTATCTAATATGTTTCATCTCATATTATACATAAATGTTGATTTTTTTCTATTTTTTTTAGTGTTAATTAATGTGTAAAATAAGAATGCAATTTTTACGATTAATATTCTTTAGATTAACTAGTTATTTGTTATGTTGTAGATTGTTAGGTGAATTTTTGTTACCATCGTCAAATATTTTACCTCGCACATATCAAGGTTTGCATGCCATTATGAAAGACATTAGAATGGATTATCAAACTATAGATGCATGTCCTAATGATCATATTATATATTATGGACAACATTCTTCGAAAATACAATGCACGCAATGTCTTATCAGTAGATATTGAACCGATCAAGTAACAAAAAGGGTGCCTCGAAAGGTTCTTCGTCATATTCCCATAATTCCACGTTTGCAGCGATTGTTTAGGTGTGAAAGCATAGCACAATTTATGGATTACCATGCGCGTAACATAAGTGGAGATGATTTTCTTCAAATTACTATCGATGGTTATGCATTTAGGGAAATTGAGGGAAAATGGGCAGATTTCAAAGATGAACCTCATAATGTTAGGCTTTCATTGGCAGTTGATAATGTTAATCCATTCAGAGAGCTTAGGTCTATTTACTCAGTGTGGCCTATTTTTGTTATCAATGATAACATTCCTCCTTGGATGTCAATAAAGAGGGAGCACATAATGTTGAAAATGATTGTTCCATGTAGTTGTTTACATTAGTTTTTTGAATATGACATTTTCATTTGTTTCATTTTTTTCATAATATCTTTTGTTTATATTTTTACTTATATATACATGATATCATGGTTATAGTAATTATGTGTAATTTCAAACAATTAGATAAGTATCGGGTTAAAGATATGAATGTATATATCGAGCCTCTTATCGACGAACTACTAAAGTTATGGGTTGGCATCACTATGTATGACATCTGTAAACCAATCGAGGAGAAGAAATTTAAATTATGTGGAATACTTTTATGGACAATTCATGATACCCCAAGACTAACACATTTTTGTGGTATGTAGCATTCTAATATTGCTCTTTAATACTATATAATTTTTTAACGATATCATGCTGCATGTTTAATTTTTAAATAATCTCATCGTATCATTGACATTAATCCATTGGTTGTAGGTCTTCAAACAAAGGGTAAATTTGCATGTCCAGTTTGTGGTCCTAAGATGAAGTATCGTCATTCAAAGATTTTAGGAAAGGTGGTGTTTGACAAGTATAGGCACCTCCTCCCTAAGAACCATAGGTATCATACTATTGAAAACATATTTTCAATGGGAAAGAAGAGACTGGTTTAAAATCACGAAGAATGACACCTCACCTATGGAGGTTGGAATATAATAGAAATAGTCAAGGTACTCAATTTATTTATGTATCATATATCATGTAATGTTTTGAATTTTTATTTTAATCATTGAATTTATTTTACCGTATTTGAGAATTATTTTTGTAATTTATTTTATGCTTCATGAAGGCCGCCATCATGAAGGTATTAATAATGGGATTCCATGAGGAATGAAATGTTATCCCACTCAATTCATGAGGTTTCCCTACTATGAGGAGCTAAAATAGATCATTTGTTTGATACAATGCATATCGGGAAGAATGTGACAGAAACGTTATGGTGAATCATGGATGGTAGGAGGGATAAAGAAAAAATTGTCAAAATTTGTACTGACATTCAGGAAGCCAATCATGCAATGGGAAGTGTTATCCGATCAAATAGAGATGGACTAGACCGAAATAACCTTCCATGGTTATTAATAGAGCAACAAAGCAATGATGTAAAATAGTTCATTCAAAAATTAAATTTCCCATGGGTTTTGATTCAAACATAAATAATATCTTAACGAAGAAAGGTGAATTTGGTGGGGTAAAAACACATGATTGGCATACCTTCATTAAGGTAATAATTTTGGTATACATATTTATATATATTGGCCTTATACATCTTTTAATTTTTTTGTTTTTTTTTGTCTACTTCGGTCGAAACAAATACGATTCATTTTTTTGTTACAGTATGTTCTGCCACTATCTCTCCCAAACAACTTTGACAACAACGTCAAACAAGTTATATATGATCTTGGAAAATACATGAGATAAGTAGTTGTGATTTATATGCAAAATGTTCTTTCAAATTGTTGTTGTACTTAATGACATGTGTTTTACTTGTAACATAATATATTATATTATGTTATGTTGAAACATGTTATTTTCTTGTGTCATGATCTCATGTAGATGGTTGTCATTGAAAT
>SNQJ01S0116083.1:27940-38913 GCA_010110895.2 Picea sitchensis | reverse complement strand
TTCACCAATTCTCCAATGAATCTTTCTTAACCTTTTCCATGAGAATTCCCTCAATATATAGGAGAGAATGAGATAGTTACTTGGATAAGAATGATCCCAAAATATCATGGAATCCAGTACAAGGATAACCATTCGAATTCCAACCCATTCTTCTAGAAGTTTCCCTTCTAGAAACATTGAGAATTCATCTTTTTTCCATTCTTTAGGAAGAGTTCGCACCCTAGCTATTCAACACAGTGCGAGAAGTTCACACCCTGGCTTAAAGAAACATGCGAGAATCAGGCATTCTCGCACCTTGGGATACTAGCAGCCTGCGAACCCTCTTCAAAAATGAGTTTTCTGGCAAGAGATGAAAGTAACTTTTCTTAGGAGAAATTTCTTATGAAGAGCCTGAGTACACCATCATCAATACATCATCATGACGACCAAAATCCTAGGTAACAGAATGCCCCCCAAAGTATGAGGTTGGAATCAGTGATAGCCGAAAGACTTTGTAAGCTGTATGTGTGTATTGGAAACCAGGAGCACACCTAATCAGAAACCTGCAAACACCCAAGCATCTGTAGAATATATATATCAATTCTGAGGTATGCATTCCCATACTTAGATCACAAACTGATGACATCATAGACATGGGTCATGGCCACCAATCATACACTATGGATCCATGCCGTCAGAATATAGCATAGCCACCAGGAATACACTGTGGATGTATGCGAGAAAATTCAAATTAAGATGACATAGCCACGAGACATACACAGTGGATCTATGTGTCGCAAATTATATAGACTCCATCGCAACCTGGACAAAAAGATGATATCCAGGCTCTTCAATCTCATCGCCCAAAAGTACGAATCTAACCATGTGATTACATGTGTTGAAGTTGAACATGGAAGAAACCACTTGATTACCGTTCATTGATGAAACCGTTAACAAGTGTGAGGGAAATCACCATTGATGTCAATGACTTCCAAGGTACTCTAGTACAATCCATCGAGTTTGAATGAATGAGTTGAAGTCGAACATCCGATGGAATCTTTCGATCAGGGGTGAATGATGTAAACCCACTGTCGAAAGCGAGGAAACCTGCCATTGAGGCATGCAAGCTCCAAGGTACCTAATAATTTCTAAGTCTCGAGTCCAGATAATGAGATGAAGTCGATGGAACAAAACTCGTCACAGGAGGGCCTTGATGTATCCCCCATCAATGACACAAAATGAGTAACATATTTTGAAGGTGTTAGCGTCAGAAGTCACTCCTGGATTGCTTGCAGGAGCAGAGCTCGATGCCCATTAGTTTTTATTTCATGATTTTATAATTGGGGGTGGTCGAATGGAAATAGACCCAAGAAAATAACATTGACTCAGAAACCAGGGTCTGGTATGTAGAAAGCAAGGGAGGTCTTGATCCAACTTCCGTCAGTAAGTAGATTAAAGGGTGGTAGATGGAAGACTTGTGAGAAGGGTGAGCAAGACAGCCTCAGGCAACCGGCCTTCAGAAGCTTGAGGAAGAAAAACTCAGAAGCCAAGATCCTCTTGGTCCAGAGTTTCAAGGATCTGAAGGGTGACTCGGCTAGATTCTCCAATTCCAAGCCATTCCATCACTGATAGAACACAATAACCGATTAGAAACACTGCGACTGTGGCAGTGATCCAACCTACATCATCCCACAACAGCGCAACTCGACTGGATCCTCCAATTCCGAGCTGTTCTAACATAGTAAAAAAAGAGATGGAAAAAGAGGCTGACATCCATAAAGTAAGAAGTCTCAAATGCCTTATACATTAACCAGAGCAACCAACACTTAATCAAACTTACAGAGTGGGAGCCTAGCTCAACCATCAACCCTTGCAAAAATGGCGAAAACGCCTACATATACTCAAAACAAAACACAACAGCGAAAACGAGACACTGCAATTAAAACATTGCATCTGCATATCTTCCGACAGTCTGCGCATGCAGACTCTGGAAGATCGTGCACCTATGATAGATGCCATCAGATTTCAGAATGTCCTTCTATAGGTGAGTCGACATCAATTAGTCCCTTTCCAGACCTTCCTCTTTATGGAAGAGATGACGCTCAACCACCAACAACAAATTCCATAACTGCATTATTGGGACTAGGGACGTCCTCGATCAACTCTGCCTTCTGGGACGTGGAGGCCTCCTAATGGTGCCACCTGGATCAGTCGAACGGTCTTTCATTGGATGCTACTTCGCTGGACTGCTACGAGGGATCCCTATGGTGGATGTGGATGAGGGTGTGACGGGGGTTAAAGGCGTGAACACTATGGAGGTGATGAAGAATAAATGGGAGTTGTGACATCAGCTGAGGAATGTCACGCGGTCTGAATAAGGCAGAGGAGGAAGGAGCACAGAGTGCGGCTGTACAGGAGGAGGTGACTGGGAATGAGAGGGACACATGGCAGTAAATGAGAGGATGATGAGATGAGGAGGTTCCATGTGGATGGAGAGAGGGAAGTTTGATAGATGACAGGGGAAGAGGAGGCAGTAGGTGGAAAACAGGTGGCAACGGAGAGGACGATACCAAAGGTGACACGTCAGGCAAGGGGCCCCACAATAATAACACATCATTCCGGACACCCCCCTTTAATTAAAGACAGGAAGGCAAGGGGGCTCTGGAATGAAGCCTCAGTCATTGATTTAGGCACCTCGATCCTGGCCGTTAGAGAGCTGTGCACTCAATTTCAGACCCCCCCCCCTCTGCTTAAAGGTAGAATGGCGGGGGGGCTCTGGAATCCACTCCTGACCGTAGATATGAGCGCGCATATCCTGGCTACCTAGATCCATACCCCCTTTAAGTCTAATGCGCCCAATTTTCATCGATGGATGAATGGCTGAGATGAATTTGATGCTTTCACTATGAAAATCCCGAAAGGCCCCACCCATGGCTCAGATCTACGCTGCATGTCCTTCAGATGAAAAATCAAGATGGCTTTGTCATTTAAAGGGGGATACCTCCATTCCTGGGCTCGCTTAATGTGACTTGGCGCTAGGACCATGGGCTCAGCTTTGAAGGGCGCTTATCGACATTTCAGGGTTCGGGGTTTCGAGATGTAAAATGACAAGGAGCTCTTACCCCTCGAATCCCCGAATGCCGACATGACATGATTGCACACCACGTGTCCTTTTGGAAGGATGGTTGAGAGCCTTCATGAATGTATATGGACGCTACTGATCGTGCTAATCCTGGCGCAACTCCGCTAATCACAATTTCCCGCCGACCGTCGATCTGCTCCTATGGATGAATCTAGGCCGTTGACAACATAAGTTCGCCCGCTCACTTGATTTTTAGCATGAAATGGGGCTTTACGTGCTATGCTTGGGCGTTCTTCATGCAACCTGTAGACCTGGATGCTCTCGATACCAAGACAATAATTGTCGCTAACATTAGGCTCCATGGGGGATAGAGTCATCCCTGTGATGCTTTAAGAACTCATTCCGTAGCTTCAGTGCCTCGTTGTTGGGCTATGGAGTCAGGCTCAAAACATCCCGCTGCTGAAAATACAAGTCGAAAAATAAAAGTAACAAAATAAAGATACATGCTCAAAGGAGCTTATTTATATACAATCCTAAACTAATAAAACATTTTACATGGGGCTAGGTGAAAGAAAACTTCCACCATATCCAATCAAGTAACTTCCTGAAGGGAAGCTCTTTCTTTCTGTCGATGATCACCAGCAGATGGTGTAACCATAACAATAGAATGACTACACTCTTCAACTTCTCCTCACTAGCTGAAGTTGATATGGAATAGGGGGGATCCAAGGCATAAAGGACATGCCACTCCATGTACTCGCTGATAGGATCATAGAATGAGTGGCAAACCCTGTGAAAAGGGTAGCAACAAGCTTGCTTTGCTCCACAACTACTCCTACAGGGCTGAAGTTCATGAGTCTGCATAGGTGAATGGGCGGGCTTTGGGCAGGAAGTCACTTGTTCCACTGGTTCTTTCTGCTTCTCTTCTTGGCTCTCCCCCAGGTCTGATTCATATTCATCATAAATAGGGACCATGGGGTGGTTCTGCTTGCTAACTAGCTCTTTAGTATCTTTATAGTGATCGAATGTAGGATAAGCTTGTTTCTCATCATCACTATAATATACATCAAAAAGGGGGTGTCCTTCATTGATACGATCCTCCTCCAGAACAGTGATCCTGTAAAAAATTTCCATTTTATGGATAGTGGGACCTAAAGGTTCTGGCGGCTCATACATAATCTTTTTCTCTTTAATCCCAGGTAAAAATATATCGTGAGAAACCCCCTAGAGGAAAAGAAAAGAATCCTCTTCCACAACTAACCCCTCTTTTAAAAAGAGAGGGTCTTCGTCATCATGAGCAGAGCTACTAGGAACATCTACTTCAACCCGATATCTAGGTGAGTCATCTACCATAGACCACATTTTCTCTATAAACTCACAATTTCCACAAGAGGCATGTTGATCATTATGAATATCTAAAAGAATAGAGGCATCTGATATAATGTCATATGCTTCCATTCTAGGGCTAACACAATTAATATCATTCAACACCTCTATATTTTCCTGGAAAATGCTTTCCTCCATAGTAAAAGCTTCATCATGGACCTGGTCTTCAGGGCCAGCAGAGGCTTCATGAAGTGAAGAAAACTCCTCACAACAATTTTCATACAAACAATCAGCTAGAAAATAATCTTTACAAAATGAATTGAAAGTTGTATGAAAACTTGTTAAAGAGTGGATGCTTGCAGCGGGAAGAGACTGACACCATTCAAGAGTAGCTCCCTTCAATGAATACCTGAAGAGCTTAATTTGGACATATTCATGCATGATATTAAGTCGATGAATAACCTCATGAATGTCCAGTAAATGCTCAGCTGGTACCTCCCAACTCTTTGCGTGAAATTCAGAGAGGAAATTTTCCCATATGTCTCTATCAGGAAGTGCAATAGGAAAAACAACTATCTGAGAAAAGTCACAGAAAGCAAACCTTTGAGCCATAATTTTCTCCATATCGAACCAGTGGAGTCACCAATTGATCCTCGAATCATGGATTCACTAGGTGAAATATGCACAGCTTCAAATGTGCCTGGTCCTTGTTCACCATCAAAGGCCAGATCTTAACATTGTCGTTACCCCAGGAAGCTTCTCAGGCTGAGAAAGCAGCCGCTGAAACCTTATCGAGAAAGCTCCTCTGGGTTATGTTTCAGGTGTGCCAACAGTAGCCATAGCTGAAACAGTGAATTGGAAACAATGGAGTCGCCACAGTGGAGTCGCCAGGTGCACAGTAGCAATATTGATAATTCTGATATCTGATGCACCTTCAGAATCAGTTAATCGTTGTCGTTCAATCCCGGGGAAAATTTTCAACTTCGTCCCTAGAAATGGTGCCAGAAATGTTAGCGTCAGAAGTCACTCCTGGATTGCTTGCAAGAGCAGAGCCCAACGCCCATCAGTTTTTATGTCATGATTTTATAATTGGGGGTGGTTGAATGGAAATAGACCCAGGAAAGAAGCATTGACTCAGGAACCAGGGTTTGGTATGTAGAAAGCAAGGGAGGTCTTGATCCAACTTCTGTCAGTAAGTAGATTAAAGGGTGGTAGATGGAAGACTTGTGAGAAGGGTGAGCAAGACTACCTCGGGCAACCGGCCTTCGGAAGCTTGAGGAAGAAAAACTCAGAAGCCAAGATCCTCTTAGTCCAGAGTTTCAAGGAGATGAAGGGTGACTCGACTAGATCCTCCAATTCCAAGCCATTCCAACACTAAGAGAACACAAGAACTGATTATAAACACTGCGATTGTTGCAGTGATTCAACCTACATCATCCTACAATAGCGCAACTCGACTAGATTCTCCAATTTCGAGTTGTTCTAACACAGTAAACAAAGAGATGGAAAAAGAGGCTGACATCCATAAAGTAAGAAGTCTCAAATGCCTTATACATTAACCAGAGCGACCAACGCTTAATCACATTTATAGAGCGAGAGCCTAGCCCAACCATCGACCCTTGCAAAAATGGTGAAAACACCTACATATACTCAAAACAAAATACAGCAGTGAAAACGAGACACTGCAATTAAAACATTGTGTCTGCATGTCTTCCGACAGTCTGCGCATGCAGACTCTGGACGATCGTGCGCCTATGACAGATGCCATCAGATTTCAGAATGTCCTTTTATAGGTGAGTCGACGTCAATTAGTCCTTTTCCAGACCTTCCTCTTTATGGTGGAGATGACGCTCAACCACCAGCAACAACTGCCATAACTGCATTATTGAGACTAGGGACGTCCTCGGTCAACTCTGCCTTTTGGGACATGGAGGTCTCCTAATGGTGCCACCTAGATCAGCCGAATAGTCTTTCTTTGGATACTACTTCGCTAGACTGTTGTGAGGTGATGAAGAAGAAATGGGAGTTGTGACATCAGCTGAGGAATGTCACACGGTCTGAATAAGGCAGAGGAGGAAGGAGCACGGAGTGCGGCTGTACAGGAGGAGGTGACTGGGAATGAGAGGGACACATGGCAGTAGATGAGAGGATGATGAGCTGAGGAGGTTCCATGTGGATGGAGAGAGGGAAGTTTGATAGATGACAGGGGAAGAGGGAGGCCGTAGGTGGAAAACAAGTGGCAATGGAGAGCATGATACCAAAGGTGACACGTCAGGTAAGGGGCCCCACAATAATAACACATCATTCCGGACACCCCCCTTTAGTTAAAGACAGGAAGGCAAGGGGGATCTAGAATGAAGCCTCAGTCATTGATTTAGGTGCCTCGATCCTGGCCGTTAGAGAGATGCGCGCTCAATTCTGGACCCCCCCCCTCCGCTTAAAGGTAGAATCGCGGGGAGCCTCCAGAATCCGCTCCTGACCATAAATCTGAGTGCACAGATCTTGGTCGCCCAGATCCATACCCCCTTTAAGTCTAATGTGCTCGAGTTTCATTGATGGATGGACGATTGAGATGACTTTGGGGCTTTCACTATGAAAATCCTGAAAGGCCCCACCTGTGGCTCAGATCTGTGTCGCGTGTCCTTCAGATGAACGATCGATATGGATTTTTCATTTAAAGGGGGATACCTCCATTCTCAAGCTCGCTTAATGTGACCTAGCGCTAGGACCATGGGCTTAGCTTTGAAGGGCGCTTATTGGCATTTCGGGGTTCGGGGTTTCGATATGTAAAATGATGAGGAGCTCTTACCCCTTGAATCCTCGAATGCCAACATGACATGATCATGCACCATGTGTCCTTTTGGATGGACGGTCGAGATCGTTCATGAATGTATATGGATGCTACCCATCGTGCTAATCCTGGCGCAACTCCGCTAACCGTGATTTCCCGTCGGCCGTCGATCTTCTCCTATGGACGAATCTGGGCCTTTGACAACATAATTTCACCTGCTCACTTGATTTTTAGCCTGAAATGGGGCTTTAGGTGCTATGCTATGGCGTTCTTCATGCAACCTGCAGACCTGGATGCTCTCGAGCCCAAGACAAGAATTGTCGCTAACAGAAGGTGAAATAGAGTATTATGCAAATTGAACCAGACACAGGGAAGGCCGACATGGAGAGAATGGACAACTGCAGATGGCCAACTCAATAGAGGTTTCAGATGGACTTCTCTTGAACATATGAACGACATGACCAATCATTTGGAAGCATTGACTCAAAGACGACACAGGAAATGACCTGGTAGCAAATCGAATGAGAGGTAAATGGATTCCCAAACTAGATTCAAATGATGAATAGGGGGTGTCATGTTCAAGAGCAAAACTTACTGCCAATCCATACGAGGATGAAAACATATCCCTTTCCCAAATTTTCCCCCACGATTTCTGGCGAGTACCTCTTTATTTTTACACAAGCTTGAGGAGGATAACATATGCTTGTTAATATAAGCTTATCCTTCAGATAAGTCCTTCGGAGTATGTTTAACGAACCCTAAGAAGGAGTGGTTTGGTCCCATTACGGGTCTGTCAATGTTTGTTTAACGAGTCTAGAGATAGAAAACTCGAAGGCTTTTCATCGTTATAGAGTCTGAAAAAACACTTAAAAGAGAACTCTCTTAGTTCCTTTTTTGTAAAATAGTCTGGATGAGACCGAAAAAGAGATAAATTATCGCTCACCAGATGCTTTTCTCAAATACTTTATCGAGCGTGAAAATAGCAAGGTCGCTCGACTATCTTTTCATGTTTAGAGAGTCTGAAAAGAGCTTTAAGAGGACTCCAGGGGGGTTCCTTTTTCGTATAACCTTGTTGAGCCCGAAAAAGTGATAAAAGTATGCTCAATCGCGTTCTCATGTATTTTCGAGCGCGAGAATGGACAAAGACCATGCTTGAGGTTTTATACAAAAACCATAAAAAACAATCAAAACATACGATGGAAAAATAAAATTATGTCTGCATCCCTGTATATGAACATCGAAGTCATTACGCCTGCAAAACTTACACTCGAAAGGACATTAGGGATTAGGGTTTAATGTATAAATAATCATAAAAACCACATGACATGGTAAAAGTAAATAAAAAGGAGTAAAAACTCTTTTTATCATATCATTTTCACTTTTCCACTATTTGAGCTAAAAAACCCCTCTTTTACCCTCAAAGTTTGGCGTCAGATTGCAGGAGTTACGAGCATCCATTCAGCGAGCTGTCAGCGACAGTGAGGCAGGTTCTTTGTCCTTTACTCTTTCATGGTTTAATTTTTCATTTCCATTGGTTAAAAATTCATTTATGAGTTGGTTTTATGAGCTTGTACGCTGCCATTCTCGCATGTGGGCTACATGGGACCTGCAAGAATGGGGCATTCTCGCAAGTGAGCCCACAACAGCCTACGAGGTTCTCGCACTGTGCCCAAAGGGCACCTACGAGAACTGCAAAGCTCAAAATGTTTTTAAAAATTTACCCAATGAAAGAGAACCAAATCATGAATATAGTTGCTAATCCTCTTTTTGTGCTTCTTATGCAGGTAATTGGCCATCAAAATGGTTCTTGAATGGCGTGAAAGGGAGCACAAAGAAGACAATGAAATTGTCAGAAATCATCCACCTACTATTGCTGATTTGAGAAACTGTGGCCTCCTAAAGTACTTTCGTATCCCGGGCATGAGGGCCCAAGTCAGGTTATTAGAGTACCTTGTGTGTATGTGGGATCCCGATCAATAGGTATTTCATGTGGGGGCCCACACACTATCCTTAGATATTCAGGACATTTACTTTTTGACTGGACTGTCATGGCATGGGCACTACATGAGCCTGACTAGTGGTAGAGGTAGTGGGCTTCCCATGAGTGAGTACTGTCGTTTACACTGTGTTCCCGAGGCAGAGAGAAATAAAGGAAAAGTAGTTATTTGGGGGGTACGAGATTTGACCCTCTGTACTATCCTATTCACCATAGCTCGGATGGATGGGAGTTCTTCTCCTCACATGGCGCTACAGAGTTACTTCCAATATGCCATCGAGTGTACTAAACCTCGGGTTTTCAACTGGGCAGATGTTGTGCTGCGTAGTATAAAAAAACAGTTGACCAAATGTAAACAAGGTGACCTGAAGCAATTCGGGTACGGATCTTTGTTGGTGTCCTTCTTCCTTGAGAGGGTTCCATTACTGAGACTGCAGGTTGAGTGGATTTCACTGGCTCCCAGGGATCTAAGGATGCTAATATTGTGTTGTCTCATGGCCCGACATGTAGCAGGACTGATCATCAAGTATGATGATACCTTCTTTCACTGGCTTCAACCACAGATGTTGATGGTTGACAACTATGCTTATGCTGGGTTGGATTTATGAGGAGATTCGGATTTAGTACTGCCAGAGGATGATCAGTGGGGGGAACTTGGTAAGAAGTACACACATTTTTTTATTTTTAAATGTTTTTTTGTGAATTTTAATCATATTCAAATGATTTTTATATGTTCGTCCAAAGACTAAATACAAAATTCGTTTTTGATGACACAGATGTTGGACCTTATCGACCTCCTGGTACTTCTCCCATTCAACGACGAGGAGAGGTAGCAGAAACACCACAATATGCCGAGGATTATCAAGTAGTGGAACAAAATCTAGAGGGCCTAACCACAAATATTCCAGACATGCCTCTTGAAGAGGTTCCACGACGTGATCAACGTTATAGTGTAGGAGTGTCAAGATCCATGAGTCGACTGCTCTGTAGAGTTTCCCGGGTAGTCGTGTGTTACCGTGAATTTCATCCATGATGTCACTTTGTAGAAGCTATGAGCTTCAGATTTTGACATTTTGGTCTTCGGAATTTTTTTTTTTGTAAAAAACTCTTTTGATCGTTATATATACAGACAACTTCTACCGGTTTATCATGTGTTATGTGAACATTGATGTGATTGATTTATAAATGATTCAAATGTCCGTCTAATACATAGTTAGCCAATGCATCTGTTAATGTATTTAGACATCTAGGAATATGTTGATATTCAATGTAATTAAAATAACGTTCCAAGAGGCGAATTCGCAAATACACCCATAGCAAAGTAGGACTTCGAATAGTATAGACATTACTTAACTATAGTACTACAAGCTACGAATCAAGTTGCACAACCAAATGACAGATTCCGAGTGAGATAGGATCAACCAATAATTCAATAACTACGCTATACTCTACAATGTTGTTGGTTGCACGGCCGAGACACACACCTCGTAAGGAGACAAGTTCATTTGTAGGGGTGTAAATTGCCCACACAGCGGAAGCAAGGTTCTGAGTACTACGGCTAGCGCCATCAGCGAAGCCAATATAGGGTAGCTAAGACTCCAACATATGGAAATCAAACACAACATCACATAAGGGCAGAGACCAGATAATAACAAAAGTAAGCTATAGTAACACACAAGAAGTATGATACAATAAAAATACAAGTACTTGTGCACAAATGATTTTATGCATAGTACTTCTTCAAGTACAACCCATTCCTAGGTTCACTCAAAGGGATACCATCGTAATCTACTAACTCG
>SNQJ01S0116083.1:0-21141 GCA_010110895.2 Picea sitchensis | reverse complement strand
ACAATGCAAAATTTCCTTTAAAATGCAAATGCAACAAATCACGCATCAATAACAATTCTCTATTGCTTCTTTTTCAATAATTTCAACAATTGATTTTCAATGTTTTCGAAGACGAAAAATATTTTTTGAAAGAAACACTTTGTTCACTTTTCAAAAAGGACCCACACCATGATAGTGAGAGTACAGAAAATCAAAAACCAATGAACTAGCAATGATAAAAACCCAATCCACTCTTTCAATGAAAACAAAAATAACAAGCAAACCAATCTAGTCTTTTCAATCGCATAAGAAAAATGATCTTTCAAACAATAAGAAAATGATAAATACCAAAGAAACTCAACTTTCAACCGATCGCCGATCCTTAACCAATCAAGCATACTCAGATTCTAAAATCAGAGAGTATAGTCATGCCAAGAAAAGTCAAGAAACGAAAGTCAAGACAAAAGTGACAAGAAGAGCCTTGAAAATCCTAAGACTGTTCATGAACAGAAACAAAGACAAGAAGAACATCAATCAATGGTCCAAGAAACTCTTATGAGGCACCTAGACTAATCTGGGCAGTTGAAGATGCCAAAACTCAAATCCAAAAGTTTGAAAAAAATGGGTTCGCAGGTTGAGAGTGTTACACAGTGCGAAAATTAGTGATTCTCGCAGGTGACCCTTGAGCAGAATGCGAGAACCGCGCACTGAACCTAAAGGTAGGATGCGAACTCTATAGATTCTCACAGGCTACAGTGAAGTGCAGTGCGAGAACCTCTGAAACTAGTCAAATTTTTGGAAAATGAAACAAAATTTGGAAAGGCCTCTGGACCCAGAGTGTCTATCAAGATATCCTGAAGACTCAAATATTGATAGGAAAGGAGAAAAGTAAAACAAGATCAAATGGCCACAGAAAAATACCAAAAGCCACAAAGAAAATGGGATGCTCCCCAGTGGAGTCATCAATTTTGTTATCGGACTAATCGGTAGGTGCAGACACTAACAGATCTCCCTAGATCCACTTGGATCTAGAACAAAACAAGATAGAACATGACTCTTTCCCTAAGTTTTGACCATTGAATTAACTAGGAGGAAGGAACAAATAACATACCTTATTATCGCTTCCTAGGGTCTTTGTTGCTCCCGCTTCGCTCCAGTGCTCTCGTGAAGTCAAGACCAAGACAACAAAAACCAACCAAAGTGAAGATAGCACAATATATTCAACTGTCAACTTATGTGTATGATCAAGAAATTACATAATAAAGTGGAAATATCTTTATGGGAAAGGGACATGCCACTATATCATATTAATTGAAAGTAAAGATTACAACTTGATAGCCTTGATGTCGCAAGCTTCTTTTCGATGGCTCTTGGCTCCAACACACACACTTGCTCAATCCTTGCATGAAGAAGATCAAATCCTCTTGATAGACTTGCTAGAGTCTCCAAGCCGTTGTTCAAGCTAAGTCCTTCACACAATTCTTTCACCAATTCTCCAATGAATCTTGCTTAACCTTTTCCATGAAATTCCCTCAATATATAGGAGAGAATAGAATAGTTGCGGATAAGAATGATCCCCAAAATATCAGGGAATCGGTACAAGGATAACCATTCAAATGCCAACCCATTATTCTGAAGATTCCCTTCTAGAAATATCAAGAATCTATCTTTTTCCATTCTAGGAAAGGTTAAGCTGCGGCTGTCAACACCGATCTTGAGAAGTTTTTCCACTACGGCTTAACCGCATTTTGTGAGAATCGGGCATTCTCTCACCAGGATCGCAGCAACCTCTGACCCTCTTCAAAAATATGAAGTTTTAGGAAGAGATGAAAATAACTTTTTCTTGGGAGAAAGTTCTTATGAAGAGCTGAGTACACCATCATCAATACATCATCATGATGAAAATCCTTGGTAACAACTTCCCACTTGGACATAGGAACTGAGATAGTTACTTGGATAAGAATGATCCCAAAATATCAGGGAATCCAGTACAAGGATAACCATTCAAATGCCAACCCATTATTCTAGAAGATTCCCTTCTAGAAATATCGAGAATTCATCTTTTTCCATTCTTTAGGAAGAGTTCGCACCCTGGCTATTCAACACAGTGCGAGAAGTTTTCACCCTGGCTTAACACAGCCTGTGAGAATCAGGCATTCTCTCACCCTAGGATACTAGCAACCTACGAACCCTCTTCAAAAATGAGTTTTCTGGGAAGAGATGAAAGTAACTTTTGTCAGGAGAAAGTTCTTATGAAGAGCCTGAGTACACCATCATCAATACATCATCATGATGACCAAAATCCTTGGTAACAACTTCCCACTTGGACATAGGAACATCATGTGGTTGTAGGAGACCTTCCAGGTGATGGTGGTCGGCCTTCACTTGTTGACACTCTAGGCATTTGGCGATGAAATGGACTACATTGTGCTTCATGCCTATCCAGAAG
The DNA here is from genome assembly GCA_010110895.2 of Picea sitchensis. Classification (NCBI taxonomy): domain Eukaryota; kingdom Viridiplantae; phylum Streptophyta; class Pinopsida; order Pinales; family Pinaceae; genus Picea; species Picea sitchensis. The sequence continues at coordinate 18,713 of SNQJ01S0116083.1, read as the reverse complement.
AAAAGCTTCCTCATGTCTACGTACATTTTCTTCACACCCGGATGCGCACAATAAAGTGCTCTATGGGCTTCCTTTAGTATGATGCTTCAAATATCCCCACTTTCAGGAATGTACATCCTTCCTCGATATCTCAATAGTCTGTCTGCTTCCAGACTATATCCTTCATACTTCATATCTAATTGCCTCCCATTTTGGAGGTTTGAGGTAACCTTTAAATACCAACTGTCTCCAAGGAGTTGCGTCAACACACGTTCCCTCAGTTTGACTTTTAAGGGTACCAAGGAGAAGACACGTGGCCTCCTGCTCAAGGCATCCGCGACCACATTCTCTTTTCCCTTGATATATGAAATACCAAATCGTACTAACTCATGAACTCATTCCATCGCCTTTTCCTGGCATTCAGATCCCTTTGAGTGAAGAGATGTTTAAAACTTTGATGATCTTTTTTGAGCTCAAAGTTTCTCCTTACTAGATAGTGCCTCCAAATTTTCAGAGCTGGAATTATAGCTGCCAAATCTAAATCATGAGTATCATAAAGCTCCTTGTGTTTCTTCAACTTCCTCGATGCATAAGCTATCACTCCTCCATCCTGCATTAGCACGGCCTCCAATCCTTTCTTTGAGGCATCCGTGCAGACTGTGAAGTCCTTTTTCATATCTAGCACTCGTAGAATTGGCGCACTAGTTAGTAACCTCTTAAGATCGATAAATGCACTATCACATTCTTTTGTCCATTCATACCTGACCCCCTTGCGCTACAAAGTGGTGATGAATTTCGCTATTTCACATAACCCTTCCACAAATCTTCGATTATAACCTGCTATCCCCATGAAGCTTCTCACCTCATGAGCATTTTTCGGCACTGGCCATTCCATAATGGCCTTTATCTTTTCTGGGTCCACAGAGATTCCTTCGACGAAAATGATATGACCTAAATAGTGAATTTCTTTCTGGAAGAAGGAACACTTCGACAAATTCCCATACAATTTGTTCTCTCTAAGGCAGGACAACACCACTCGCAAGTGTTCCTCATGTTCCCTTTCGTTCTTGGAATAGATGAGGATATCATCTAAAAATACTTGAACAAATCGGTCTAGGTATTTCCAGAATACACCATTCATGAGGCTCATGAATACTATTGACGCATTGGTCAATTCGAAAGGTACTACAATGAACTTGTAATTCCCAAACCGAGTTCGAAAGACAGTTTTAGGAATATCGCCTTCCTTAATCCTTAACTGGTGATACCCTGATTGCAAATCAATTTTTGAGAATACTGCTGCTCTTTTCATCTGGTCAAAGAAATCATCTATCCATGGCATTGGGTACCTATTCTTCACTGTAGCACAGTTCAAGTCCCTGTAATCTATACATAGTCGTAAGGAACCATCCTTCTTCTTCACAAAAATTATTGGTGCACCCCAAGGTGAGACACTAGGTCTTATTAGCCCTAAGTCAAGTAGCTCTTTCAACTGTATCTGCAACTCACAAAGTTATGGTGCTATCATCTGATACAGAGTCTTGGAAATTGGTTCTACACCAGGTTTTAGCTCAATAGTAAAATCAAACTCCCTCTCAGGAGGTAACCCTGGTAACTCATTCGAAAAAACATCCTTAAATTCTGACAATACCGGGTACTGACCCAAGGAGGGTCCTTTCCTTTCTTTCACTGCTTCAATGACATAAAGTCGACACCCTTGCCTCATGCATCACTTAAACTTCATAGTTGAAATAAAGTGTAGAGACACCTTTCTCCGTACACCCTGGATCTCTACTAGCCTTCCCTTGTCGTCAACACAAAGAACCCTTTTTACGAAGCAATCTACCATAGCTTGATGGGATTCTAACCAATCCATTCTAATGATTAGGTCATATGCCCCTAAAGTAGTGACGTATACTTTCAACCTGGTAGTACACACTCCCATGTATACTAAAAAATTATCAATGCTAGGTCCTACCGCTTGTTTTTCCCCCGAAGCCATCTCGACTTGTTTAAATTCAACATGCTCATAGGCTACCAACCCACTCTTTTCTAATGCAGATGGTGAAATGAAACTATCTGTAGCACCAGAATCAAATAAAATTTAACATTGATATGATTTAGTGTACATGACAATTCCACCACTGTGGATTGATGTTCTACCTGGCGATTATCAATTGCTGCATAAATCTAGGGGTTACCACTTGCTCTTCCCATTGGGGCCTTTCGTTCTCTATGCACAAATCCTTCTTGCAACTTTGGGAAGTCACGTTGGTAATGGGGTCCTCCACACCCCCAACACGTAACACGAGATGGAACCTGCACACTTCTCGGTGACTGTCTATGAAATGAGTTCCTTCCCCTGGAACCCCTGCTCCTACTAGCTACTCCTTGAGATGGTCATGGACCTGCCTGCATTGCTGGTGATGAATGAGATGCTGCACTCATTGCCATTTAAATACTTGTGGATATTGTCCTTGGTGCGACTCTATTACCATATGGAGGTGGCCTTGAGCTCCCTCCCCTGGAAAATGTCCTAAGGGTCTTCCCCACGAATCCAGGACGATGTGGAAAGGTCAATCTCGTACCTCCATTTAAGTTCATGTGTTCCTCCGCATAACGTGCATTTTTTATTGCTTCTGCTACTGAAGACGATTTCCACATCCGTACCATGGCCCTTATCTTAGGGTTTAACCCATAGACAAATCATTCTTCATGTCGTTGATCATTATCCATGTATGAAACATATTTGACCAATTCCATAAACCTGATCTCGTATTCTTCTACGGTCATGTTTCCCTGTACTAGAGCATGAAATGCTCCCACCTATTGTTCCTCATAGTAAGATGGTAGATATTTTCTTCGAAACCTCCCTCAAAAAGTTCCCAAGAGATGGTGTCCAGGGTAAGGTGCAATTTCCTCTTGAGGTTTCCCCACCAGTTCAGGGCATTGTCTCTCAACTGAAAAATTCCTATTTCGCCTTCGACATGGACGCATAGTCTCTTAAGGCAAAACAACTTGTCATTCCTTCCAACCATGCCTCTGCACGTTCGTTGGCACGACCCCCGAAAAACTTTGGAAGTTTGATCTTTTGCAGTTCTCTAGTGATGTCTTCAGGTGGAGTCCCTCCCCCTGAATCCCTTGATGCTTCTAGATTATCCATTCTAGATGGTGGGGGATCCACTTTGATCCCTACTGGTTGACGCCCCTTTAAAGTCTCATTTATGGCCTCCAAAGAGTGCAGAATGAGAGCTAATTTAGGCGATGGTGGTGGCGGCATTGATGGTCTCTGCGGCAATGCCCCTCTGCCTTGATTTCCTCTCATCCTAACCATCCTGTATACTTGAATCTGCATCAACCAAAGTTCGTCAGGGTGAGTCTAGGACATTTCACATTTGCGCAACTTAACTAGAAAACAGGGTTAGGCGTAATTTTTTTTTACTTGTCTGTAAACAAACGTTACTCTCTTTAGGGGAAGTGGCTAGGTCAGGGTTGAAAGCCTCTAAGCTTGATGTCTTAGCCTAAGAAAACTACTGACTTCCCCACCTGGTAGCTACGCTAGAATTGCACCACACTCGCCAATTTCTCTAACTTACCTTCCTAGTGCACATGAAACCCCTCCCTCTTGTCATGATTTAGGTCATTAAACTTTTAGTTTAAAACTAATTAATGTGATTTTGAACATACTTAATGTGATTTACTCTAAAATAATGATTTTGAAATATATAAAACTAAATTAACTTTACTTCACCTTAAATTAAACCAATTAACTTTACTTTACCTTTAATTAAACTTTATTAAATTTAATAATTAAACTTTATTAAACTTAATAATTGAACTTTAATTGAATCTTTAATTTGATTTTTTTTTTGAGTTAACTAAATTTTATTATTAAAATTTAATTTTTTGTTTAAAAAAAAAAATCATAATTAAATTAATCTAACGAATATTAATAATAATAAAAAGAAATATAACAAACTACCAAAAAAAATTAATTAAATTGAAATTTTAAAACAAACATAGGGCATCGTGGGTCCTCGCATGAGGCCCATGTGCCCTTCTTTCCCACTCTCAGTTCCCCAAACCCCCAAACCCTAACTCTACACGTCTTTCTATCCCAAACCCTAAACTATCCTCAAACCCTCACTCTCCATCACTTGTCGCCTTTCTCACTATGCAAGTGCGGCCTGGGCTTCTCCCACTCTACAACTGCGACGAAGTTATGGTAATGGCTGCAGGCTCCTCCCTCGATGTCTTTGGCCCTGGAAGCTTGATCTTATCTCAATTAATGTGTTGAGTTTGGTGCAGGTGTGCCTGGATCTGGTGGTTTATTGGTTGGTTTCTTGCGGGCTCCTCGCTCATGGATCTAATGGCAGGCTTAAGTACTGGTCATCGGTGACCAACTCTAACTCTTCGGTGATACGCTTTGTATTTTTGCGATTATCGTGTATCATGATTTCTGTTTATATCATTTGCTTGGTATTTGCACGGCCTTACAGCTAACATCACCGAAATTTTTTATTTTTATTTTTTTCTGTTGCATTCAAGGTAGTGAACGTAATATTCTTAATCGTGAGGAGACCCATTCAGAAGTTTAAGACACTCAATAATCTTAACAGGGTGCAGTTTTGAATCCCCTCGCTTGTAGAGGAGGAAAATGCCAACTTCCAGGGGAAGGTCGACCACTCTTTTTTTCTTTGAATTATCATTGCCTCCGTTTTGCGCATTATTTCCAGTGAAAAGGAAGGGATCCCATGTGGGTTTGTCCTCCACGTGGCACTTAGTTGTGTGTTGACATGTGGTTGTGTTATTGTTTCTTATTTATGTGTTCTGTTGGCCAACAACTCATGGACTTGGATGCTTAGTTTAATCCTTATTGAATCTGGGCCTTCCTCTCTGATCTCTTCCTTGTAGTGGAGTCATCCAAGGATCCCATTGCCAACAGATTTCAACGCTTCCCTGCATGAAACCCTAAAGCTCACTAGGGTTTATGTCCACTGTGTAGAGGCCGAATTTCTGTTGAGGTGCTTCAGAGATAGTATCGTTGAACTTGAGAGTGCACATAAAATGAAAACGATGGAACTGATGAGCTGCATCAACAACCTAATCTTAATCTCATTTAGGCACGCAGGTGCTCTGTATTTTTGTTTTGTTTTGATGGAACCATAATCTCCAAAGGGGGTCTATAATCCATCTATGGGGAAATTTACTGTCTGCATGAGCCTCCATATGAAGCCACCACAACAATACATTATGACCACATATACCAATAGGCTCCACAAAAGAATCATCTTTCAACATAGATAAATGAATCTCCACTACTTGACCATCTGTAGTCCAATCATCCCAGCCTCGAAGCCAAGTTGGTTTATCGCTATCCTTCCAAACCAGTCTTGCATTAAGTGCAAAGCTCGCCCACTCTAGTCTCCTTGGAAATACAGTGGCACCATCACCAATAAATATGGCACTCTGCTTGGCATATGGAATGGAATTAAAAGTATGCCAACCAACTAAATGACCTGAGGAATTTTTATTTATTGTTTTACTTCTTTTACTATCAATTCTTTATTTTCTTTATTTTTTCTTTCATTTTTATCTTCTTTTCTTTTTTATATATTTTACTTCTTTTATTGCTTCTCTCTTCTTTATCTACTGGTTTTTTTTAATCCTTCACTTTCCAGTTTCATTTCCTCATTTTCTTGCATCCGTAATATCTCCGAGTGACCACAATATGCAAGAATGACAACAGACAGTGCACCCATCCATTTCACAGACTGTATCTTATCAAAATCTCTAAATTATGAGTATTGTTGTCATTAGCGAACATAAAAACACCATCCAGTTTCTGCTCCCTCACAACTCTCCTAATTTACCTTAACGATACATACATACATACATACATACATATATATACGCACATATATATATATATGTATATATATATATATATATATATATATATATATATGTGTTTATTCATATATAGGTATGCATTTAGAAAATCATGAGAAAAATTGATATATATATTCCATTTTTAAAAGCAAGTGTTAAAATTGAACAACACTTTCAAATTAATATAATATTACAGTTTCATTTTTCAATGTGCATAATGTTTATATGTATATAGATTTGTTTATATATAAATAAAATAATTATGTTCTTGGCTTGTAGGTTAGGTGGGGTTGGAGCTGGAGCTTGGCCCAGATTTACAAGTTTTCCTTAAATATATTGGCCTTTATACCTCTAGTTTTTTTTTTTTTTTTTTATGTTTATGTCACCCTTTTCAAGGATTTTACATATATAGGCCAACAAGTTTAAAGTTTTAGGGGGTTTTAGGCAGGTTTTGAGGGTTGTTTGATTGACACAAAACATAGCTTTCAGTCTAGAGTCAAGAGGATGGGTGCAGGTAGGCCCTTGGCTCAGTTAAACCAGGGCTCGATACCATTAATGTAAAGGCCTCTTGCAAAACTTAATAAAATATAATTTTTAATTAAAAGATAAATTAAATTAGAAATGCTATCCTAACATATTCACAATTTCATAACCAACATATAACCATTCATCTTAATTAGATTTTGATAGAGGAAGATCATAATAGAATTATGATAACACATGGAAAAATGAAAGTACTTTTCCTAACTGATGCTATTGTTGTTCTGCAACTCTGCCTGATGCTCTTCTTGATGAACTACCCAAAACCATCTAACCAATCTTCCAGCTAGGAGCAAAGCCTCTGGCTCCTAACTCGAGGGATTACGTGGGATTCCTAGCCCCAATCCCAAAACTCCCGGTGTCCTATCTAGGGTCCTACAACAAGATTCTCGACTGAAATAGGGTATCTGGTGTCCCAATCTCCCATAGGTCAAAAACAAATGCCCAATATAGTCTCCCCTATGAAAATAATGCTCCCACACTTAAAGGGTCCCCTCTCAGGTTGGCTCCCCCTATATCCCCTCCTTTTCCTCTCTTCTTCATTCACCGCCCTCTTCCTTTCATTAAGACTCAACAACCTTATCCTCATTCAATGCCAACCACCTCCATACATGTCTCCTTGGTTCCCATCATTTGATATGTTAAGTTTTATTTAGAGTTCATTTTATTAAATGTTTAATGAGTTAATTAGTGGTGGTAAAAGTGAATTAACTAATTAATTAGTAATTAACATGCATTAAAGCGATTAATAATTGGAACCATTTAATTAATTAAACTTAATATGCTTTAAACAATTATTTAACTATGACAATTAATTATTTAATTAGGGGTTTGTTACACACCATCTTTTGCCATTGCTCCCACTCAGACAGAGACCCTCTTTTCCTGCGGGTTACCTTTCACTCTAATACCAGGTGTTAGAAAATAGGATCATAGAGAGCAACAAATAAAACAAATGTGGAAATAAAACATAGAAGATACACACAATACAATAGAGACCTAGATATACATGGTTCAACTTGACGTGGGCTATGCCCATAGATAAATTGCCAGGTCCTTGTTTTATTATCCAACAAAATGAAGGAGGATTACAACCTATAATACACCCATTTTAAATTCCTCTTCTTTCTCTCCGCAGTCTCCTATCTTAGAATACAATATTAGCAATGATGCATAACCGCAATACACATTTCCCTCATAAAGAGAGGGTTTACTTCTAGGGAAAAAACTCTAGCATAACTTCTACCATAATATCCTGGAAACTTGATGGAGCGGTTCATATTACTATGAAATTACAATATACATTTGCAGAAAATTTTTCCTTGAGGCCTCTCTGGACCCTACAGAGGAGGGAGAAATCCCCACAGCCCCTCTCACGTGGAGGTGTTAAGAAGCTGAATAGATATACCAATATAATAACCACAAATCTGAACACAATAGATCCCACAAAGCAGAGATGAGAGAGAGAAACCAAATTCTGGCTATCAAGCCATGGGTAGGGCAACACCATGCAATGGATCCTATTATGGAAGGGATCTATCTCATGTTCACTTGCCTCTTAGAGGGGAATCCTCCCTATTGAGCTACCACTCCAAGTACAATAATTCTCTTCATGTCTCATTACATTTACTTGGAACTTAGCATATGGTTCTACCATCACCTAAGAACATTCTAGGAGGAATCTTCTAGAGGTACAACCTCTAAGTAAGTCCTCTTATATTTATTTATCTAACTACCATAGTGGGATTTATTTTAATAATATAGTGTGCCTAGTCCATATACATTGAATGACCTCCACTATTGTCATTATGGGCCCTCTGGTATACCCCACTACCTCTCTAGCTACATTACATTTCCATCCCCCTTATTAAAAGTGTTGTCCTCAGCTTGATGTCCTGGCTCCATATACCAGGGTCCCATGGATAATTGTGGACCATAATCTTTAAGACTAAGAACCAAAGGTCCCATGTAGAAAGGAAATCCACCATCTTTGAAGTATTCCAACCACCATTATGGCTTAGGGTTATGTGTCCAAGTGCTCATGTAGACTCACAGTGGAAGATTTTGTAAGGTAGCTAGAGGTGAGTGAAGGAGGGCCCTATAGTGATAATAGTGGAGGTCATTCAATGTAAGATTGGACTAGGTCCACTATATTGATAAATAAGGCCCACTATGGTAGTTAGATATAATAAATGTAAGGACTTCTTAGAAGGTTCTGCTTACAGAGATTCCTCTTCTAGAATGTTCTTAGGTGATGGTAGCACTATATAAAGGGGCTCAAGCAATGTAATGGAGACATGAAGAAGTATTGTATTTGGGTTGAAGCTCGTGGGAGGATGCCCCCTCGAAGGGGCAGGTGAACATGAGAGGATCCCTTCACTTGTGGATCCGTTGTAGGGTGTTGCCCTACCTCAGGGTTTAGTAATAATATTGTGGACATTTCCTCTTGCTTTGTGGATCTATTGTGTGTTATTAATTGTATTGATTATATCTTAGGATCTACGATATTGGTACTTAACTTGGAACCCAATAATCAGCTCAAATGGTCTCCAAAGGCTGACACCTAGTATGTGGATTAAATAAGAAGATCATCCACATGGTGGAAAGAGATTAAATGCTTGAGAATCTGGAATGAATAAGCCCTTTGTAGAATATGGAAATTTGGACTTGGTAACTAGCTTTGATGTGGGACATTGATCAGTACCTCTCACGAGGAAGGTGGGTAGATGCATCCAAATAAAATATGAAAGTGGTTGTCATCCGAAATGACAACTATCCATGTATACCAATCATCACAATCGCCTCAAAATCATACAAGCATATATTTCTTGATTATATATTCATCCCTGAGGGGCCCTCCATAAGAAATCTCTCACGCATGTTATTCAATGAATCTTGAATACTATGAAAACTATCATTGAGGGCCTCTGTGAGGGGCACATTTTGTGAGACCGTAACCACAAATGCATCTAATTTGTCATCCAATGTGTGAAAAAATTGGGCTTTGAATGATTCAGGAATTTCTTTTAGGTTTTGAGAAATATTCATCCCCGAGCATCCCTATGAACTCACCCTAATAGGATTCACGGTAGAAAATCTAGGCGTTCTGGGAAAAACCCTAAAAACCGTTGAAGTTAAAATGCTCATAACTTCACTTCTGGGACTCTGTTTTGCTTGGCTGATTTTTGTTTTTTCAAATTGGGTGAAGTTGTGAGAGGAACTCAGATATGTATGTTTTGTTTAGAAATTTCGGCCTCCAGGTGATACATAAATAAAAAATTATCATTGCTGAGTCTGTAGCGGAAAATCTTGAAAATTCTTGATTTGAGAGAAAACTTCAATATATCTTGACTTCCAGGACAACATTTGGACGATTGTTTTCAAATTGGGTTTCTGAGGAAGACTCAGATATACAGCCCTTTATACAAATTTTTCGGACATATATCAAACTTTTTTTGTCTTCATGACCCTCTTTTACACTGCGAAAAAAATCTGCAAAATATAAAAATATTTGCCCACAATACGCCCCAAGAAGAAGTGCGATACCAATTGTTAAATTACCTAACCAGATCTGCAAATCCAATGCTTCAATAATGCAAGAATAAACCTTGACCATTCACTATAACATGAGAACACAAGAAATAGAAAACCCTTAAGGTAGGGTAACACCATATATTAATCTTCATGGAGGATAAAACTCCTCAAGCAATCCTTGCTTGTACAATCACAATATTCTTCACTATGTTTCATTTACATTACCTATACTTCTTTATATATCTCTCTATCTCCTAGAAACCTTATTCTAGAAATCATTCTCACATTTATTATATCCAACTATCATGGTGGGTTTTATTAATATAGTGGACCTAATTACTGCTTACATTGAATGACCACATTCTCATATGTTAAATGACTTCCACTAACACATAACTACATTCCAATTAGGTACCTCCCACAAGAACTTATATTACCTCCCTAGGTATACTGCATTCCATCCCCTTTCACATGTCATCCTCGGAAACAGCAAGGGAAAGAAACTCCTTCTAATATGACCGATAAGCAATGCTTAATGGCACGACAAATGCGATATCCATCCATCCCAATGGAAGTCGAACATGTTGTCTATCTGCTACCTTTCCACACTTATCTTTCTCTTCATCATGTCAGGGTTTCCATGGCATTGTTTCTGTAGCCTGAGCTCCTCCCATAGCATCGATAGTCCTCCATGCACCTCATGATCGGTTTCCTGTCTGGTGCCCTATTGGTGCATAAATGTGTTCATGCACATGCCATTGCCTTGATGACTTTTTCATCTCTATATGATGTGGATGGCGATATACAACTATAGGAATTTGTTCTTTTTCTTCAAATCTGCAACACTTTGAGTCAATGACCTCCTTAGCTTCAGTTATGTCCTTCTTGTGGTTTTGCTTCATCTCCTTATGTAGGCTTTGCCTCTGATTCAACTTCATACTAGGCAATAACTTCTTTGCTAGCCTCCATGGGTCCATCTTTCTTACTAAGAGACATCCTACAATGTGATTTTCTTTTCTTGCGCACTACTTTAGAAACTTCTTTTGCACAATAATATTAATGGTACTTGATTCTATCGAGGATATCCCAAAACAATATCCACTTCATCCATATCCATAGCATAAAAATCTAGATACAACATATTTATCCATGGTAATCTTCCAATATTTAAAAATTTGAAATTTCACCCTCCAACATATGTGGCAGATGAACCTTTTATTGGAACTTGCAATCTATTAACCAACTAAACATTGATAAAATTATGCATGCAACTAGGGTTAATAGAAATAATGTCTATATGAATACAACCATGAACTTGTAATATAGATTTTTCACATGAAAATAAACTCTTAGTTCTCTTTATCATAATTTCTCCGTGAGACCACTTGTCTAACAATAATATTTCCAATTCTTCATTTGGAGTGTCATCATCTCCCTTATAATCAACGATTTCCACCAAATGCAAACATCACCTTACTGTTTAGAATCTGATAGGGCCAAGAGTATCTTCCCATGGCGTTTTCTTTTTTTAATAAATGATTCAATACTAAGGCCATCAAATTTCCCCGTAAAATACATCTTTCTGAAAACCCCAAAATATGGGAACAATAAGTTAGGTGAAAATCATGGTTTTACGGAAAAACCCTAAAAAAAGCTGATGAGAGTTCAAAAATGTAAACTACTTCCCGGACTCAGTTTCAGCTGATTTTTTTTTTTTGAAATTATAGATTTGAAATTGTGAGAGAAACTCAGATATGTAACTTTATTGGAAAATTAAACTTCCAACTTCTACGTAAAAAAAATTCTCCTTGGTCATGAGAAAAAACCACGAAAATATCTGATTTTAAAAGAGCTTTAAGTATCTTGACTTCTAGGACTCCATTTCGGACGATTTATTTTTAACGGTGTTTTTCTGAGGGGGACTCAGATATACAACCATTTTCATACCAAATTGTGCACATATATATATACCTAAAACTTTGATAATGTCGCAGCCCTCTTTTGTTTCAGAAAAAAATGGCACAAAAAAACAAATTATTTGTCCACAACTCCAGCCAAGGAAATTGCTTTCATTACCAATTTATTTAAAACCAAAGCTAGATACAAAAGAATACAATCAATATATAAGAAACTACACTTTATTATTATCAAACCCATGAGGTAGGGCAACACCATACAATGGATCCTATTATGGAAGGGATCCTCTCACGTTCCCTTGCCTCTTCGAGGGATCCCTTCCATTGAACTACCACTCCAAATACAATGCTTCTCTTCATGTCTCATTACATTGCTTGAACCCTTTATATAGTTCTACCATCACCTAAGAACTTCTAGAGGAGAAATCTTCTATAATTACACCCTTCTAGAGGTCCTCTTACATTTATTATATCTAATTACCCATTTATTATATCCCAACTACCATAGTGGGCGTTATTTATCAATATAGTGGAACTAGTCCACCTTACATTGAATGGCCTCCGGTATTATCATTATGGGTCCTCACAGGCCCCTCTCTAGCTACCTTTTTTTACTACGAAAAAATGAAAATAAAAAATTTATTTGCCCACAAAATCCCGGCCAAGGAAAGATGCTTTGATACCACCACTTGTTAAGAACCAATATAAATCTACCAATATAATAACCAAGCTATTGAATGCACAATGATCCACAAAACGAGAGATGGAATAAAACCACATTCTATTATTATCGACCCTTGAGGTAGGCAACCACCATACAATGGATCCTGTGTATGTGAGATCATCTCTACCATTCACTTGCCTCTTGGGGGGCATCCCCTCCTATTGAGCTACCACTCCAAATAAAACACTTCTCTTCATGTCTCATTTACATTTCTTGGAACCCTTTATATGGTTCTACCATCACCTAAGAGACATTCTAGAGGAGGAATGTACAAGTACAACCTTCCTAAGAGAAGTCATCTTACATTTATTATATCTAATTACCCATTTATTATATCTAACTACCATAGTGGGTCTTGTTAATATAGTGGACCTAGTCCTGCCCATTGAATGACCTCCACTGGCCATGTTATGAGCCCTCTGGGCCCCCACTACCTCTCTAGCTACCTTCTGTAGAGAGGGGTGTAATAGTAATGAGATTTTACAATTTTCATGTGGTATAAGCACAAATGAAAACAAAGACTTATAAAATAAAGAAGATAATCATGCTCCACAATAACACCTAGGTCATCCCAAGTAACCAACAAATGGTTCGTTATGCAGTTTGGAAGCGCATGGGATTAGTGGATGAGACCTATGGACAAAAGCAGAGGATGAAATCCTTAAGGGAATTTTCATGCCATGGAATCCAATGAGGTGGATATTGAAATATGGTTCAGGACAAAGGAACTCTAGTTTGCGCACAAGGACAATAGAAACCCTAAGTTGACACCACACAAGTATATCTTAAAAATACATATTTACAGACTTGCATGAGGTATTTTTTGTTATTTCCCACACATCATTCTTGATTATTGTGAGATTAGAAGGAAAACCACCTTGTGAATCAGATCAGACAACTAAAGAGGCATCCTATGGAGATCATGAAGTTACAACAAATTAATGGCTTTCTAAATTTACATGTAATTTAGGTTGGAAACTGGTGATGTGTGGGGTTTATCAGCTGAATTTTAGTAGGCCCGTGAGAGTCCTACTGCTTTACTTTAGAAGGATTTTACGAAGGTGGCAGGAGGTAGGTACATCAGATCACGCACTCTATACTTCAATCAATATTTTATTGTATGACAAAGGTGTGATGATGACCATGTCCAGTTAGACAACTAAACTTCCCTACTTTCATGGAGGAAGGGGGGAGCACTAACATGAGAGAGGTTGATATGTGGATAAGGATATGGATGAGGGGAATTAGAAGGAGACCATGGAACCAATAATGATGGAAGAGGACCATATAAATAAGATAATGGAAAAAGCTGGAATGATGCGCATCAAAAGACTTTACCAATATAACATGAATAACAAAGGGGCCATAGCCGACATAGAGGGTTTGGCAAGCGATGAAGAAGAGGTAAAGAATATACCGGGGATGTGGAGTATATTGAGGAAATATTTCACACAACATATGAAAAGGAAAACAAAGGGGTCCATGGTTAGGAACAAAAGGCAAAACTCTAGTCCAAATCACTATCAATGTGGAACCTACAACCCCATGTGCGACTAATACACTTGAAAGAACACCAACATTTAGATAACCAAATTTTAATGGAAGAAGAACAGCATAGAAGACTGTCAATCAAGGACAATCAACTAGGGGGCAGTTAGGGAAGTAACAATCAATTATCTACATACATACGGAGGCAATAGTTCAACATAGTTCAAAATGTTAGGACAAGATCCCAAGATCATGTGCTTAGAATTTTTGGGAGAGGCATCATAGGACCCTAAAAGAACTTATTCATCTATGAAAACATCTAGGAAGAAAATCAGATCACATATGAGGACACAAAAATTGTGCAGTTAGTTATCGGACTAAGAAACCACGTGTTTGACTAGTACATGAGCCTTCCTCAAAGACAATACATGAATGAAATGATTGAAATCACTAAGAAGGAAACTAGAATTCAAGGAGTTTACATTTGGGGTGTCGAGAAGTTAAAAAGCGTCCTAAAAGATAGAAGTTGAAGTATTCAATTATTGACATGCAACATAGGCAATTATTTGTGAACTCATTGTTACCACGCTTGAAATATCCACTATGACAAAAAGTTCCAAAAATGTTGAGGAGCTCGCCCAAAGCATCCTTACGATTGGAACAAAACCAATATCAATAGAGAGATCCAACAATAGAGGTTGGAGAATTGTTCCCAGAAGAATATGACCTTTCAAGCTGAACGAGAATAAAGGAAAAGAGAAAAGATGTTGTTTAGAATTAATGCGTATGCGGAATGGAAAGAACATCATAGAAAAATGTCAACTTTTACGGTACTTGGAAATAGGGGTACAAACCCCTTGCCAATAAGGACATGGTGTGATATTTTTAAGACACATGGGAATGATCCATATCATTGTCCAATGATGCAGTAGTATAAGACAATACCAAAAAGTTAATATTGCAATTTTTGCAAATCGGTGAGTCATGATGATAAGGATTGTAGAACACTAGAACTGATGAGAGAAATAACTTCATACACTTACAGGGTGCAAGCATATATGATCACATGGAAATATACACCTCAGTTCAACTAGGTGTGACCACCATTCAACCCCGTGCATCCGCAGTACAACAATGCACATCCATAATATAATCTATGATGTAACCAGGTACCCCAATAGAATGCACCTACAGTATATGTCGAGGTGAATCTGAAGTAGGATGGAGACAATGAGGATTTGGACAAGGAAGAGGGCCAATAGTATTCCATAAATTCCAACAACCAAGAAATTATGTAAAGAGTTGTCACTTCCACATGCATTTATGTATGTATTATCATGCAATAGACCACGACACCTACGAGAAGACTTTAACACTCTTGAGAAAGATCTAGGAAAAGAGGAGCTAGAACAACCAAAATGTCCAGTGTATTTTTGTAGAGGGTAGGGATTATGGGAAAAACATCAATATAGTTACTTGGGAAGGATCCAATACGAGGGAGTTGATGCAACAAAAAAATCCAACTCAACGGCAATTGGTAAGAAGAATATTGATCCACAAAAGAAGTTTGGTGTCTTGAGAAAACATTTAAAAGGGCTATATAGGATCTTCTCAAAGGAGAACATTGTGTCTACATCAGTTTCCTAGAAAACTCATGACCCACCAATGTACAAAATTCCATCCTCAATGGATCCTCACACCCCATTAAAGGAGAACCTTTAGAATAAGTAAGTACCATCAATAATTTTTTGCAAGCATGCATTAATTTATTGAATGATCCATCATCTGTTAAGGTCTTACAAATTTTTCTAAAAATATGCAACACAGAGGTAGAATGGAATTTAGAGTAGAAAATAGTCAATCAACTCCATACAAGAGAAGGACAATGAGATAATCCGGGGTAAATGCCAACATTGGGGACTTCAACATGGGATATATCATGCCTTTAGGCTCTGAAGTAAATGTCTTATCTAAGAAGACATGGTGGTGTATGGGAGAACCCACATTAGGCTATTCACATATCTAGTTAAAACTAGCAAATCCACATAGGGTGTTACCAATTGGAAGGCTTAAGGGGGTGACAATAGATTTGGATGGAGTGCTCACTGTGGCATATTTTGAATTAATAGAGATGAGTAGGCCCGAAACAACACCTTACCCAAAATTACTTGGATTGGATTGGGAATTTCATAACTAGGTTTTGATCAACCTGAAGACAAGGAAATGACTTTTGAATCCAACGAATATAGATTTGTGCACTGGATCCTTGAGAAGGAGAAAAATTTGTAGAGGCAACCTCTTTGGATTTGGAAGAAATAAATCAATTCTACAGAACCACTCATTGAGAAGAAGATTATGTCAACCCAGCTACAGATGGGGTACTTAATTTGGAGAAGCATTACATCGTGTTCTTCAGACTCATATATAGGTTTGGATAATTGGCAACAAAGACCACATGAAGAATCCACAAGGAGGTGTGTAAGAATAGATTGTGCATTAATTTGGGTTGGTATAGAGATAAGGGAAACTCCCAGTTTTCATGGGCTAAGCTTGACTTGTGAATTCTTGAAAAAAGTATGAAGCGGGGATTTTGGAAAATCATTGGGATTTAGACCTAAGATATTTCATCAAGGCAACACCTGCGAGATGGTGGAGTGTGCACAAAGAAACAATCTAGGACCGGTATCAATGTAAATGAATACTACACATTAGATTTGTATGAGCTGAGTGAAGCAATCCAATGAAAGAGTATGATGGGGAAAGGAACATAATTGAACACCTAGAAATTTAGAACCTGGTGGGATGACACCACGAGGAGGAATGGCCTCCTCCAATTCATTCATACATTAGGAGGGATCGAGGGGCTGGTACATGAACCAAAGATCTGTGAGGGCACTACACAATGGACAATATTACAACAAAATTTTTGTAGTAACCTTCTCATTAAGCATGATAAACTGCTTATTCATTCAACTCTGTGAGAGGTACATTAAGAGGGGTAATATTTTTGATGAACAGGAGGTCAAAATTATAGCAGAATATCAACAATAGAACAAATAGATAGTCAAAGAGTTAATTTAAATTGTTATCATGTGAAGAAGAGGAAGAACTAGATGAATACGACCCACACAACATTTAGATAATAGAGATTGAAGGAGAATTAGAGGTGGAAGGTCCATCTCTGGAGTCCGAAGTATTTGTTGCACCAATGAAAGTCAAGAGAAAGTCAACGTGGGATAGAAGAAAATCCTAAGAATGGTAAGCATTGGGACTATTGGGATGAGTAAACACTAGAAAGGATAAAACAATTACTGTGTGAATACATTGTCCTAATATTTATTGTTGGAAGATTGGTTGTTGTCATTGATGTCCCAACCCTAGTCATGGGTTTTGGACACAAGATTGATGAAGGTATTTGGACATGAAGGAAAATGCACATGTAGATACAACACCCATGGATGGATAGTATACATGTGTTGTTTACAGTGGTATGTGGCTTGCGTCCATTGGATCCTCATGGTTGAGGAGAAATGAATTACGAACATGACAAAGTAGATTGAAGAAGGAAATTTATGTAGGTAGAAGATAATAATTAAAGAAAGAATTACAAAATAAGAAAGTGTGAGGTCAGCCCTAATGACAAAATAAGAAAGTGTGAGGTCAGCCCTAATGTTAAAAGGAAGTGACATAAATGGTATAAATAAACATCATTATACATTCATTTCATCCAAGTCCAATTTCAGAGGAAATAAGAAGAAAAGAAGGACGTATTTGAAGGGAGGATGAAGTCTTTTGGTGATGTGTTCTAAGGTATGTTATTTTCAGGTCATCTTACCATTTTTGCTATAACTTCTTTTCTAGAACAATTCAGATGGTTAAATCACTATGGTATTGAGAAGACATATCAAGGTACCTCTGGTAAAAATTTCAGCTCTTGATTTACTATAATTATGGAGATACACTTTGTGGAAGATAGGGTTTGTGGCCATTCCTGAAGCTAGTTAATAAATAGGTGTTCCGGGTAAAATAGTCATAATGTCTTCATACAGAATCCAAATGAAGTGTGACCACTTGCATTGGAAAGAGTACGGAATTTAGTTTTTTGTGTGAGAGTTTCAAAATCGGATGTTAAATATTGAGCGCGAGGCATGCTGTACAATTTGGGTCTTCTGAATAGACCAGAATTGAATAATGTCTACCATTCTTTCTATAACCTCTTTTTGGGGAGGATTCAACGAGTGAAAATTGGAGGTGTTTCAGAGAATACATTGAGAAATATTATCTAAATGATCAAAGTACTCCAAGAATTGAAGAATTGCAGAAATTGAAGAAGTCTCAAGAAGCATTATCAGGTTCTATGTGATGATTGATTGATGGTGATGATTTAATGTAAAGTTATATTATCTCTCATATATTCTTGGGTGGAAAGAAGGGGCAAGGATGGAGAATTCAACTCTCTCTTGATATTGGAGTATTGTATCTTCCTCTTGGAGGTTTATCCCTACCTTTACATTTGGAAGCTGTAGCTACCTTTGGAAGTCATTACTTCCCTTGAACAAAAATTATTGATTATTTCTCATATATTGTGCATGGTGTATTGTGGTGTATTGGTGTAACTCTTATACTATTTTTCATTGCTC
>SNQJ01S0116082.1:0-12765 GCA_010110895.2 Picea sitchensis | reverse complement strand
ATTTTATAAAAATATGTTTGCATATTATTTTTAGATGACATAATGATTCAGTAAAATGAAAAATCATATATGCAATAATACACAACAAAACATTATGGAAAATTTATATTACGAAACCTTCTCATTGTCCTCTTTAAAAGGGTACTTTTACATTTTACTTTTAAATAAAAATTAATGAAGATACATGGAGCCGAACTAAACGTGTTTAAAATATGCAACTTTTTTAGATAGGTCAAATAAAAAAAATTGTAGCAATTATAATATTCATTTGTTGTATTCAAAACTATAGTCATACTTTAATAGAATCTGTTTAGATTGTTGAAACATATTTCATTTTTCATAAACAACAGTTTTATAATAAGTAAATTGATGTCGATAAACATAATTCATTATTAGTTCCTTCATTTTTAAGGAACATACAGTCAAACAATATGACGCAGGCACGCCCCAACCAGGCATGGGCACGTCCTCTCCCACAGGACCTTCTTCTTCTTGGCCCGAAGAACTCCAAAGTTTCTTCTATTTCCCTATAGGGAACTCTACACCCACAACAATATTTCACCGAGATCTCCCCTCTACCACCGGGAGATCAGCTAAATCTCGCTATCTCGCGAGTTCGGGACTTAAACCTCCAACTTTTCCTTTCAAATCTTGTGATACCCGATCTGGCGATATGGGTATAGTTTCTTCCACATACAACCATGGGCTAAGCTTAATGTTAGCGCCTCTCGTGACTTCGTGACCTCGCTACCTCGCAACCTCGTCGGTTGAACCATCGAGGTTTCACCCTCCTAGTCCGCGAGTCCCCGAGACGCGCGGTCCCACCTTATACTCTGCCACGTGTCCACTAGAATCTTGGCTCCTCGGAACTTCGCGCCTCGGTGCCCACATGAGTCTCGGCTCCTCGCACTTTGCGACTCGCAGATCCTTTATGCCACCTGTATTCCACTCGCACTCTGATATGGCCCACACTACTCCAGCTGTCGGGATATCACCTTTTCGCGACCTCGCGATCCCCGTGGAAAAATTCTCGATCCTTTTCTTGTGAGGTCCCGAGACACGATCCCTCTCTCAGATCCAACGGTCCTCCTATGCTCTGAATCCAACGGCTGTCCTTCTTTCGCCACCTCGCCACCTCGTGACTTGGAGTACCCAATGTTTGGGTTTTCAACCTGCGAATTCTCGAGTTCGCGATATCTATTGATCTCTGCCACCTGTCCTCTTCTGATGGACGACTATGATCTTCTCGCTCCTTCATCGCCTCGCGTCCTCGCACCTCGCGATTTTGCACACCCAATACTTGGTCTTTTACCCTGTGAACTCCCGAGTTCGCGAGATCACTCGATCTCTTGCCACCTGTCCCTTCAGATGGATGGCTCTCAGCCTCCTCGCCACCTCGACACTCACGAAGCTAAAGGGATTCCCTTTCGTTCCTCCAATGCCCGAGTCTACGAGATGAGAGAATCTCCTGACATGCGTCCTCCACAACAAACGACTCTAATCTTATCGTGCCTCACGATCTCCCTGCTCTGGCTGCACAACCTTTGGGGCTTCAACTCCCGAGTCCCCGATACACAATACCACATGTAGATCCTACGACTCCTATGACTTAGAATCAACGACCCTGCCTCTCCTGAGCTTTAAACTCTTTGGACCCTCGTGTCGTAACCTCCTTGCACCTCTACAGGATTTGACGATCCTTGGAACTTCATGAAATCTCCGAGATGATTTCGACCATCCGTTTCTCCCTGTATAATCCACGAAATAAAAAGAAAGGATCTCTCCACGAGATTACTTCGCCACTTCGCCAACCAGTGACGCTCCTTCTTGGCTTCAAATCACACTTATCTACGCTGAATATTCAGTGACTCAGAGGCGTATCCTTCCTGAACTTTGCTAAACTTCTTCAACCTCCATGAGGTTCTTTTCACGCACTCCTTGCAGCAAATCTTCAATCACGTCTAAGTGTTGAATTTCTTTGACCCTGCACACACCTGCAGCAGCAGTCTTCCAAAGCTTCTACTCAGTTTCACGACTGAGACTTCCTTCCTTAGCCTGCGCACTTCTTGCACGGCTCGATGTCTAACTGCACCTTCACGATGAATGAAAACAAAAGCTATCTCTCTAAGCCTTCTGTCAACACACTCCCTGCAGACGAATTCAACTGCACTCCTTGCAGGAATCCTTGCTCAAAAGAGAGAACAATTGTGCCTCACCTCTCTTCTGAGATTTCGGTCTTAACACAAGAAATCATATACACACATAATAATAAATGCATAACAAGAATAAACATTCATAACCAGAGCATTCAACACACATACACAGAGAATAACACAACAACCATGAATCTGAATCAACTTCTTCTATTAATTTAAGATCTATACATGGGTGTTCTTCTACAACTCTCTGCTATTCTCCTATGCTCTAGACTCTCCTTCCTCCTGCTGCTAATTGTTACAATAATACAAATGAGGGTGTCTATAATCGGTTTTCCCTCTTCCTTCTATAACTATCTAATCTAAGAATTCAATTCTATCTACCTGCAACTACCACTATAAATGCCTCTGTCTATCTCAGACGAGAGCGTATGCCTCGAGGTCTGATTACATTTTTCCAAGGCGCTTTCATTAAATGATCTCATTTAAGTTTGGCACGTCAACTTCAAGAGAGAATTTTTTTAAATTCAAAACTTGCACTGGACGTCTTCCAACTGTCTTCTGCTTCCACATTGGTTTTGCTTGTCGTGAGGGATGCTCCTGCATCATACTCCCTCGCTTGAAAATTTGCATGGGCTCCTTTCCATGAGCTCCTGCACGGTATGTCCATGCTTCAGAATTTCTTCTTCAGTCTCCCAGCTGGCATCTTCAACTGGATGTCCCTTCCATTTGACCAAATACTCAAAATATTCTTTCCTCCTGGTTTTCTTCCCCACTCTTTTATTCAGTATCTGCTCCATCTGTGGCTTCTCTGCAACTGGCATCTGCTTCTTCCACTGGACTTCTAGTTGATTATCACCTTCTGCTCCTGCTTCATCAGCTTTATATGGATATAAATCCGAAACATTAAATATCGGAGATATTTTGATCTCATCTGGTAACTCAATTTCATAAGCATTCTCTCCAAATTTCTTCAGGACCCTGCATGGCCCAATTTTCTTCATCTTCAGTTTGTTGTATGTTCCTCTTGGGAACCTTTCCTTCCTCAAATGCGCCAGAACCAGATCACCAACTTCAAACTAAATTTGTCTTCGATGTTGATCTGTTCTGCGCTTATATTCCTGGTTCGATTCTATCAATCGTTGCCTCACCCTGCTGTGAAGTTCTTTCATTTCCTCAACGAACTCTTCTGCACTAGCACTGCTAGTCGCAGTTTGTTCTGACTCCCTGAGTTTAGAAATTCCCTCAGTGGTGTTCCATACACAATCTGAAATGGGATTTTCCCTGTACTCCGATTCACTGAATCGTTGTATGTGAACTCTGCCTACGGTAATATGCTATCCCAACTTCTATGGTGTTCTGTGACCAAGATTCTCAGCAAGTCTCCCAGACTTTTATTTACCACCTCTGTTTGCCCATCCGTATGAGGATGATAGGCTGAAATAAACATCAAGTTAGTTCCCATCTTCTTCCAGAGTGTCCTCCAGAAATGTCCAATGAATTTTGTATCCCTGTCTGATACTATGCTTCTCGGTAATCCATGGAGTCGAACAATCTCTTTGAAAAACAAAATTGCGATGTGAGTCGCATCGCTGGTCTTCTGGCATGGAATAAAATGCGCCATCTTAGAAAAACTGTCAACTACCACAAAGATTGAATCAACACCCCTTTGTGTCCTCGACAATCCCAACACGAAATCCATGCTGATCTCATCCCACGGCCTCTCGGGTATGGGCAATGGTTGATAAAATCCTGCATTCTGCTTCCTTCCTTTTGAATGCTAGCAAATCCTGCATCTGTCCACAAATTTCTTGACTTCCGATCGCATCCCTGCCCAAAAGTATGACTCGCTCAGCTTTGCAAATGTCTTATCATGGCCAAAATGTCCTGCCAATCCTCCACTGTGCTTCTCCTTCAACAAGTTCTCCCTCATGGAGCAATTTGGAATACATAGTTGATTGCCTTTGAACAACAATCCATCTTGGATCATATACTCTATCCACTGACTTCTGTCTTTGAGAACTGGATTCTCAGCTGCTTCATAAGCTTCCTTGAAGTCTGAATCCTCTGCATACATGTCCTTAAGATCATCAAAGCCTAATGTCCTGACTTTGAACTCCTGCAACAGTAAACACTTCCTGCTCAAAGCATCAACAACTTTGTTAGCAGTACCAGAAATATGCTTTATTACAAAAGTGAAATTTTGCATGTATTCAACCCACTTAGCATGCCTCTGATTCAACTTTTCCTGTTGAGTCACAAATTGTAATGCATGGTTATCACTATATAAAACAAATTCTTTTGGAATCAAATAGTGCCTCCATTTTTTCAATGCTTGTATGATGGCATAGAATTCTTTATCATACATGGAGTACTTTTCTTTTGCTTCATTCAACTTCTCGCTAAAATATGCAATCGACCTGTCTTCTTGGCTTAAGACCGCTCCAATGGAAAACCCGCTGGCATCACATTTCACCTGAAATGTCTTCTGAAAATATGGCAACACCAGAATTGGTTGCTCTGTAATCTTTTGTTTCAACAAATTGAAACTCTTCTTAGACTCTTCAGTCCAGTGAAAAGATTTATGTCTTTTCTTCATTGTATCCATCATTACTGCGCTAATTCCACTGAAATTCCTGATGAATTTGCGGTAGAAACTAGCCAGTCCATGGAAACTCCTCACCTCAAATACGTTCCTCGGTGATGGCCAATTCTTAATCACCTCCACTTTGTCTGGATCCATTCTCAACTCATTAGTTGAAATAACAAAACCCAAATAAATGAGTTCTGTCTTCATAAATGAGGACTTCTTCATGTTTATCAACAACTTCTCCTGTTGCAATCTCTTCATCACAATAGCCAAATGCTTCAGATGTTCAGCCTTTGTCTTGCTGAAAACCAATATGTCATCCAGATACACAATAACAAATTTTCCAATGAAATCTTTCAGGACTTCATTCATCAGCCTCATAAAGGTACTTGGTGCATTCGTCAAGCCAAATGGCATGACAAGCCATTCATACAAACCTTCGTTTGTATTGAATGTTGTTTTCCATTCATCACCTTCTCTCATACGAATCTGATGATATCCACTCTTCAAGTCTATCTTTGAAAAAAAATTTGCTCCACTTAAACAATCCATCAGATCATCCATTCTTGGTAATGGGAATCTATACCTGATAGTTATCTTATTAATGGCTCTTGAATCAGTGCACATCCTCCAGCCTCCGTCTTTCTTCGGACTGAGTACTGTTGGAACAACACACGGACTCAAGCTTTCCCTGACCAAGCCTTTGTCCAACAACTCCTGGACCTGTCTTTTAACCTCTTCATTCTCCTGCGGCGTCAATCTGTACGCGACTTTGTTTGGAAAACTAGCTCCTGGTATGAGGTCTATATGGTGACTCACGATCCTCATCGGTGGCAATGAACGAGGTAGTTTGTCCACTACAATATCAACGAACTCTTCCAATAGTTCCTGAATTTCTCCTGGAAAATCGTCCACTCTTGTGCTAGTCAGAACAATTCTTGGTTTTCTGACCACAAAGAATTGTGGATCCTCCTTCTTCTTAACTTCTGTAAGAAGTTTCTTCCCACTCATGAGAAGTACTCTGTTTCTTGCCTCCAGTTTCACCTCTTTATCTTCAATTGGACACAACATATGAGTCCTCCCATTCTTCTTCAGGGTATATGTATTCATCCTCCCATCATGAATTACATTTCTATCATATTTCCATGGTCTTCCCAACAATAAATGACAGACATCCATAGGAATAACATCACATAAAATCTTATCATTATATCCTCCTATCTTAATGTCAACTAAGCATTGTTTAGTGACATTTACCTGATGTCCCTGTTGTAGCCATGAAACTTTGTATGGATTCGGGTGATCAGTTGTCTCCAGCTCCAGCTTTTCTACCATCTCGGTTGAAACGAGATTATCGGTGCTTCCACTGTCCACGATGACCTTGCACACTCTATCCTTTGTCTTGCAAGCAGTCCTAAAAAGACTGTTCCTCTATGCTGAGTTCTCCATCTCCTTCTCTGGCGTCAAAAGCAATTTTCGCATCACCAACGATCTTCCGCCTTCAACGTACTCTGCCTTGACATCTCGCCTCTGTGCCTCGGTGATGTGAGTTTCTCCAGCTTCTTTCCTTTTCTTTGGACACTCGAATGACTTATGTCCATTTTTCCCACATGTGAAGCATGTGATTACTCCACCTCTTCCTCTTCCTCTACCTCTGGTACGAGGAAATCTATTATTATCAGCATATCCCCCTCTTTGCTTAGTATGTTGTTCTCTTTGCTCAACACATCGCCCTCGCTGCGAACTTCCACCTCTCTCTGCCTGAGTCTGAGGTTTTTTCCAGTCATCCTTGGGATTCTGGTATTTATCTTGGGCAACCAATTTGCCTTTGGGCTGACTTCTGCCTCTACCCCTCTGACTTTGTTTGCAGCTCAGCTTCTCCTCTACTTTCAGAGCTAATTGGTACGCATCCTCCACCGTTCGGATGATTGCCAAATTTAGTTCATCCTAAATTTCGTACCTCAGGCCATTCAGATACCTGGCCACCTTTTCATCATTGCTTTCACGATGACGTGCCCTGATATTCAACCTGTAAAATTCCTCAGTATACTCTTTCACTATCATCAGCTTCTGTCTCAGGTTCTGCATCCTCTTGAACAAAGAAATTTGATAATCTCTGGGAATGAATTTTTCCTTCATCTTTGCAATCATCTTGTCCTAGCTATTAATTTTCTGCTTGCCTTGGCAACGCCTATCATCTTGCAGTTCATCCCACCACAAGGTTGCATGTCCCTTCAATCTTGTGACAACATGTCTGACCTTCTTGTCATCCTCGATGTCTTCATAATCGAAGTAACTGTCAAGAGCTCTAATCCAGTCTAGTAGTTCTTCTGCATCCAGACTCCCTTCATAAGCTGGAATGTCCATATTTGTTTTTGAACTCATCCGAGCGATAGCCTTAATTAAACGCTCATTGGCTGCATCTTCTGCTGGTATTTCCTCTTCTTCATGTCCAGCATCATGTTCATCCTCGGATTCACTGATATCTCTTGCATCAGCATTACGCCTTTGTCTTATCTCCATGTCCTCCATTCTGGCACGAAGATTTCGCATTCCTCTTTCCACGTCTGGATTCTG
This sequence comes from Picea sitchensis, assembly GCA_010110895.2. Taxonomy (NCBI): domain Eukaryota; kingdom Viridiplantae; phylum Streptophyta; class Pinopsida; order Pinales; family Pinaceae; genus Picea; species Picea sitchensis. Next base: position 5,442 of record SNQJ01S0116082.1, on the reverse strand, counting down.
TACTGGCCTACCTCTTTCTCTGGACATTTCCCTTTCCTCCTCTGGATCGGGTGATTGTCTGCCTCTTCTCCTTGGCGGCATGGTGTATTCTCCCTTTCATCTGCTCTAGAAAGCAAAGAAACTTTTTCTATGCTTTGATACCACTTTGACGCAGGCGCACCCCAACCAGGCACGAGCATGTCCACTCCCACAGGACCTTCTTCTTCTCGGCCCGAAGAACTCCAAAGGTTCTTCTATTTCCCTATCGGGAAATCTACACCCACAACAATCTTTCCCCGAGATCTCCCCTCTACCACCGGGAGATCAACTAAATCTTGCTATCTCACGAGTTCGGGACTTAAACCTCCAACGTTTCCTTTCAAATCTTGCGATACCTGATCTGGAGATACGGGTATAGTTCCTTCCACATACAACCGTGGGCTAAGATTAATGTTAGCACCTCTCGCGAATTCGCGACCTCGCTACCTCGCGACCTCGCCAGTTGAACCGTCGAGGTTTCACCCTCCTAGTCCACGAGTCCCCGAGATGTGCGGTCCCACCTTATACTCTGCCACGTGTCCACTAAAATCTCGGCTCCTCGGCACTTCGCACCTCGGCGCCCACACGAGTCTCAGTTCCTCGCACTTCGTGACTCGCGGATCCTTTATGCCACCTGTATTCCACTCGTGCTTTGCTATGTCCCACACTACTCCAGCTGTCAGGATATCGCCTTTTCGCGACCTTGCGATCCCCATGGACAAATTCTCGGTCCTTTTCTTGCGTGGTCCCGAGACACGATCCCTCGCTCAGATCCAACAGTCCTCCTGTGCTCCGAATCCAACGGCTATCCTTCTTTCGCCACCTTGCGACCTCGCGACTTGGAGTACCCAATGTTTGGGTTTTCAACCTGTGAATTCCCGAGTTCACGAGATCTATCGATCTCTGCCACCTGTCCTCTTCTAATGGACGGCTATGATCTTCTCGCTCCTTCGTCGCCTCGCGTCTTCGCGCCTCGTGACTTTGCACACCCAATACTTGGGCTTTTACCCTGCGAACTCCCGAGTTCGCGAGATCACTTGATCTCTTGCCACCTGTCCCTTCAGATGGATGGCTCGCAGCCTCCTCGCCACCTTGCCACTCGCGAAGCTAAAGGGCTTCCCTTTCGTTCCTCCAATGCCCGAGTCTGGAAGATGAGAGAATCTCATGACACGCGTCCTCCACAACGAACGACTCTGATCTTATCGCGCCTCGTGATCTCGCTGCTCTGGCTGCAAAACCTTTGGGGCTTCAACTCCTGAGTCCCCGATACACAATAGCACGTGTAGATCCTATGGCTCCTATGACTTAGAATCAACGGCCTTGCCTCTCCTGAGCTTCAAACTCTTCAGACCCTCGTGCTGTAACCTCCTTACACCTCTGCAGGATCTGACGATCCTTGGAACTTCGTGAAATCTCTGAGATGATTTCGACTGTCCGTTTCTCCTTGTATAATCCACGAAATAAAAAGAAAGGATCTCTCCACGAGATTCCTTCGCCGCTTCGCCAACCGGTGACGCTCCTTCTTGGCTTCAAATCACACTTATCTACGCCGAATCTTCAACGACTCAGAGGCATATCCTTCCTGAGCTTTGCTAAACTTCTTCAACCTCCATGAGGTTCTTTGAACGCACTCCTTTCGGCAAATATTCAATCACGTCTAAGTGTTGAAGTTCTTTGACCTCGCGCACACCTGCAGCAGCAGTCTTCCAAAGCTTCTACTCAGTTTCACGACTGAGACTTCCTTCCTTAGCCTGCGCACTTCTTGCACAGATCGATCTCTAACTGCACCTTCACGATGAATGAAAACAAAAGATATCTCTCTGATCCTTTTGTCAACGCACTCCATGTGGACGACTTCAACTGCACTCCTTGCAGGAATCCTTGCTCAAAAGAGAGAACAATTGTGCCTCACCTCTCTTCTCAGATTTCGTTCTTAACACAAGAAATCATATACACACACAATAATAAATGCATAACAGGAAGAAACATTCATAACCAGAGAATTCAACACACATACACAGAGAATAACACAACAACCATGAATCTGAATCAACTTCTTCTATTAATTCAAGATCTATACATGGGTGTTATTCTACAACTCTCTGCTATTCTCCTATTCTCTAGACTCTCCTTCCTCCTGCTGCTAATTGTTACAATAATACAAATGAGGGTGTCTATAATCGGTTTTCCCTCTTCCTTCTAGAACTATCTAATCTAAGAATTCAATTCTATCTACCTGCAACTACCACTATAAATGCCTCTATCTATCTCAGACGAGAGAGTATGGCTCGAGGTCTGATTACAATTTTCCAAGGCGCTTTCATTAAATGATCTCATTTAAGTTTGGCGCGTCAACTTCAAGAGAGAATTTTTTTTAAATTCAAAACTTGCGCTGGACGTCTTCCAGCTATCTCCTGCTTCCATGTTGGTTTTGCTTGTTGTGAGGGATGCTCCTGCATCACAATAGCTAAATTGACATATCAAATGGCAATAAAAAAATTTCAAAAAATAATCAATAGAAAGATAACAAAATTCATGAAAAGTGTTTTTTTTTACTATAAAGTGAAATTCTAAATAAAAAAAATACTTTTATTTACGAAGTTGAAAATTTTCTGAAAATATATTTTATTTTCTCAAAAAACAAGGAATATAGACACCCACATTCATGATTTTACCCATACGAGATTGGTTTTATTATTGCAACACTCCTCCACAATGGTCCTAAGTGTAAAATGGTGGTCCATAGTTGAATGATAACTCTTAAATATGACTTTCCCTCTAGCTCCTTTTCTGTGTCTTTCTATCCATATGTTGATCTTCTTTCCATAATAATTCCATACAACTTGGTTAAAAGAGGGCTAATCATGATGGTTTTATAATTAGAGGGATTGTTTTTATCCCTTCTTTTAAAAATAGAAACAATGAAGTTTTGATTCTAGAGTTTAGTGATTTATTCTTAGTATCCTTTGATGTCCTTAGATTTCCCTTTCTCAAGTTTTAAAAATCGAAAAAAAAACATTAAGGAAACAACCCAAGAATAAAGAATTCAAATAATTTTCCCCAATGGAGTTCCCATTTCTATTGAGGGTGTCCATACTAAATAGAGATTCCTGATAACTGGGTTGATCTCACTAACATAATAAAAGAAATATTACATCCTTACTTTCTAGATTTAAAAAGTTATATTATCAATGCATGATAGAGGAAAAAGGAGGATACATTTGGTTATGTGGTTAAACCCTTGACCTCGTTGAGAAACTTGATAATCTTGCACAATTCACTTTTCGTACCTACACACGAATCAAACAAATGAGACCTTCCTCAAATCCATTTTAATATAATAAATTAATGATATAAACTTAAAGACCATGAACTCTAACTAGAACAACCACAATTCCTAAATTCAGACAAATATCAACATTATTTCAATACATAAGGAATTGGGAGTGGTGAAGAAGATAGATATTTATTAGAACAATTCAAATATGAACTGTAACAATATACTTGAATTTGTTGCTAGCACCTTCGTCACCCAAGTCTAGGTTCCTCCAACCTTGACCACTTATCAAACTCAACTAAGACAAGGATAATGATATTAGTTTGGAAGGGGAATTACATGATGACATGAAACATACTCAATATTAGATCATACTTGAAAAAGTAGGAGGATTTTGTTCAAGGAGAGGATATTATGGCGAATGGATAGTACATCTCAAATGATTTATCCAGATAAGGGTGTGTTGCCTACTCTTCAATCATGGAACATCTATTTATGTGATTGTAAATTGGTTCTTGTAGTTGGGGAGTAAAGTCCAAAGTGTATAGGGTATAGGATTTGCAATCTCTTCTTGAAGTCCATGCATTATGCATTTATTTTATTTTTTAGGGCCTTTTTGAGGATTCTCATGTGTTTCTAATACCAACTTGGGAGCTCTTGTGATTAACACTTTTGCAAGTTGTGAGCACAACGCAAAAGGGATAAAAAATGCCTAAATGATCTGTAACTATGGGGATGAAGGCATGCAAGTGGCATGGTTCAAATCTCATGGTAAAAGGAGACCAAATACCAATATAAAACAAATGCAATCATAAAAAACAATCTCAAAACCATCATACTACACAAAAACAAATAAACTAAAAGATAATAAAAACAAATTAAGGCCTAAAAAATACAATTTTTCAAAGAAAATGATATAGTAATATTTTTTTTATAATGTCATGTTTATAAATATCGGTATAATACAAGATTGAGTTAACAAATCATGTCCTTAGTTTGGTCTACTAATGTTTTTTAATAGAAAATACTTTAAAATGAAGGAAAAGAAAGAATCACACACACATACAACGAGTCCAAGAATGGAAAATGAAAGAAAAATGAAGTCCCTATTCCTAGATATTGCATTGAGTATTTCATCCTGCTCATATATTTATTGATGAAAATTCAAACGTGTGTTCTATAATGTAACTTTCTTATAGTATTATTAGCAAATATGTGTTCTAGACAATCCTTCATCCTTGTGGAACTAAAAGGTTTTGATTTGAGGATACAAAGGTCTTTTCAAGTCCACCAAAATCAGGTAAGATAATAGGGAAAAAATTAGCATGAATTTATGCTAGGTGGTATATTACAACACTAGGAACTTAGAAGCAACTCGAGTGGTGGCTCTTTTTCTTCATGAGTATAATGTATTAGCTTGAATTTTAAAGGAAAGATATGGTTTTTAGAAATGATGTATGGTTATTTAATTACTTGAAATTTTCTTGCATGGATTAGTAGCAATGGGTCTTTTTAGATAAGTCTCCCAGAATGATACAGGATAGCCTCATAACTTTTTAAATTTTTTACTCCTACTAAAGTATTATTCCTAAGTGATTATTATTGTACTAACTAAATTCTCAAATTCTTGATATTCTAGGAGATGGGAATCTTCATTGAATGTGTTAAAGAGGTTAGGGTTTAAAGGGTATTAAAAGCAACAAAGTGTCATGCATTATAGTTCTCTGATATAACTATAAATTTCCAACAATAGTACTTGATCATTCTTTCGTGGTGATAAGATGGATAAATCATACCCTTAGTTGTACTACTTTTCATGGTGATAATGAGGATAAATCATACCTTTAGTTGTACTACTTGATTCCCTAGTACATGAGAGTGATCTCCCCAAGTGTTGTATTTATTGTACTATACCAACAAAATTACTAATAAGTTTATGTAAGGAGGGTTTCAGGTGCACATAGGGGACTTCCTATATACTCGAAGGTATGTGGAAGATCAAATACATTGATGGATTTTTTCTAATGTGGTACCACTTGCTAAGTACCAACACGGGTGTACAAGGTCATCCAACTAGGTTGTATTCCCTATGTGCATGCTTCATAACCACATTTTAATTCATTGAATGATAGATAATTTTGTTTAAA
>SNQJ01S0116081.1:0-13020 GCA_010110895.2 Picea sitchensis | reverse complement strand
TATACCTAGAGGGTGCTTCCATGTTCGAGTTTCACTTGCACTGGTAAGTTTCTCTAGTGTTGGTTGTTGTAACTATTCTTCCAACTAGTTTAGTGTTTGCTTATTTTATCTTGGAGGGATATTTTTAGTGTGTGTTGTTTTTTGAATGAATAGAAATCCCTAGTGTGTCTTTGATATTCTCACACAATGGAGGATCATGATCTCTACCGGTCACAAAGGATTATGGGCCTATCACCGGTTACACTGGATCCACCTCCGCCACCACTAAGGCGAAAGCTAGACCAACAAGGGTCTTTTGAAGAAACCGGGTCATAGGAAACTGTACCGAAACAACATCTGGGGGAAACGACCATTTTAGACCTTGGAGCTAAATATCTTGGTCCATACAAAACCCACACCACTTATCTTTCAATACCCATGATTGTATAGACTCACCCTTACGAGTGCCAGACAGTGTCGCACACAACAATGTAAAAAAATACTACCACTTCTTCTGGGAATTCTTCAATTCCCACTACGGTTGTCACCACAGGGGATTTTCCACCTCCTAACCCACTATCACCATTCTGAGCCACCATGGTATCGACTGCCTCTACCTTGAACAGTGGTCCAATCTTGTCTATGGTGGCAGCCACTGCCCCCTTCACACCGAGTGTGACAAGCCCTCTGTTCTCATACGGGATGCCTAGCTCAGGTACATGTCCTGTACTTTCCTATTCCACTTTATAGACTTTAGGTCTAGGGGTAGGGAGCTCTAACTCTCCTCTACAAGGACACATGTGGGGCACTTCATCTCCTTTTAATGATTTCCCTTATGGAGGAGGTCATATACCTCCTTTGTCCCCTTCCCTCGGTGGCACCCACCAACAATCCGTTGGGCCACCCACACACCATAGTTTATTTGGAGCAGGGAGTCAAGGGCCACCTGCTCATAATATTTCGATAGGTTCGACACCATTTTCTTTGTTTGGTGCATTTGGTAACAACTCTTTCTCATCAGTTAATTTCCCGACTGGGGGCAACCCTAGTTATGGACAACCTATTCCTATGCGGGGTACTATTCTTGCACAGGGGTCAAACCCAAGAACTTCTTCTGCATCAGGACCTTGGAATTATTGGCAAGGTTCAGTTCCCTCATCAAGAATGTTGATCTAGGGAAATTATTTTCACAACCAATGGAACCACAGACAAGGTACTATGCCTATGCCCATGGGATCAGCATGGGGAAACCCTTCCCAAAGTCCTCCGAATGTAATGCATGCCCAACCATCTACGTCCTATTTTGGGAATCAACTGATGATGTCTCCTCACATGCAGAATCTGTACATTGGTCTTGGCCATGGTTTTTACCAAAACCTAGACCAACAACTGAACATTTCTTACCAACCTGGTGCCAGTCAAACCCCAGATCCCTTTTTCCATGGTTATCACCAACAACCCAAAATACCTTTCCTAGCAACCTTGCATTTTCCAGACTTGACAAGGTTGTTGAATGACCCTATTTGTCACAATCCACATTGGCCCCCTATGCTGACGAAGTTGCCTTTGGACATCCCAAAGTTTGAGGCCAAGCCTAATGAAGATCCGGGAGATCATGTGACCACCTTCCATCTTTGGTGCTCGTCTAACTCGTTGAAAGATGATTCCGTACAATTGCGATTGTTTCAACGTACTCTCATTGGGAGTGCCATGAAATGGTACATTGAGCTCGATCACTCAAGATACTCTTCCTTCGGAGAATTGGCAATGGCTTTCCTAAACCATTTCCAATTACCTGTAAGATACGACGCTGGAACAAAATTGTTGGCCAATCTTGCACAAAAAAAAGCAGACCATATCTATGATCACATCTAAGAATGGAGACGCTGGAAAAGTTTAATTATATGAGATCTTTCCAGATGCACCACACTCAATACTTGATAAAACCAAACAGAGAGATGGACCACATGCCAATGGTATTGTTGGTGTAGCACAAACAAAGACCGTTGAGCAACTGATGAAGCAATTGTAACAATTGTCTATACAACACACAATAGCCATCCAAAATATTGTTTTGGCTGCCCCCCCTACCCAAACATCATATGTACACACAGCGAAATTGAAAAATCCAAAGGCCACCCAACAGCCTGAAGGAAAGAAAAAACAACGAAAGAAGGGTAAGGGGGATAAGAAACCCACTAGTAATGTTGGCAAGGGAAACACTGAGAAATGAAAGGTGAGGTATCTATGGAAGCTATGCATGGAATACCACCCGACCCACCAATGTCCTCGGCTTGCAGAGGCCCAAAAGTTTGTGACACAGCAATATCTTGTCGTGTTAACCAGTCCATTTCAACATGGGAAAAACCTAACCCAAGCCTCTACAAGTGCAGAAGGGGGTAGTCAAGGACCCTCTTTGTCTTTGAACAATCTCGCATCTGTGAATGTGTATATGATGAAGGGTGATGCTTTTTTATTGACTAGAGCGGATGACTATAGTAAACCAAGCACTTCTAAGAAGGGCAAGAAGATGAACTCCCATCTCTTCCTCTCCAGATCGATAAGACTTTGGGTGAAACAATGACACGCATCCCAAAAGGTGTGTCCAAGAAAGCTTCTCACAACCCTAATGAAAGGGCCACCCAGAACTATTTTGTGGTGGAGGATTTGTCTCAAACCCCTTGTGCGATGTCCGCTTTGGAGGTCCTCCAAAGATGCCCTTCCCAGAAGAAGGCTTTGTTAGTCGCTTTAGGATCTACTGAGACTTGTAATCCAGGTACAATCATGCTGGATACAACTGAATTAAAACCTCGTATTCCTTACCACGTATCATTTCAGATAGTAGTGGCTCAACCCACAAAAAATTTTACTCGGAACATTTTCTACACGATGGTTGATGAGGGTGCCTTGACATGCGTTATGTCATTGGCATGTTGGAAGGCCATTGGCCAGCCCATTTTGTCTCCATCACCTACTCTTCTCACTTCTTTTGATGGTCATTCATTTCGACCATATGGTATCATTCCCTCTTTACCCATGCAGTTAGGAGGGAAGACTGTGTGTGTCGAGGTATAAGTAGTCGACGCATCCCTTGACTACAATATTTTGTTAGGGAGAAGTTGGACTTATGCCATGCAAGCAGTGGTTGCTACAATTTTTCAGGTCTTGTGTTTCCACATGAGGACTGGATTGTGACCATTAATCAATTGTCTTTAGCTAGACCTGACCCTTCACTGGGGGCATCCGCGGTTCTAATGATTGATAATCCCCAACTGGGCATAGTTAACGTAGGGGTTGGTTTGTGCCCATATTTGATGGGTACCTTTGATTACCCAACCCCTCAAGGCTCAATGAGCAGTGTCGTGATGCGGCCCTAGCCAACGAGGCTCACAAACATAAATTCAAGTGTCATTATGGTCAGTCTATTCATCCTCAGGTTTTCTATGAAGGAAACCTTGTCCTAGTCTATGACCAAGATAAGGACCCCCTCAAGGCAGGAAAATTCAAACCCATGTGGTTAGGACCCTTCATTATAAAAGAGGTTCTAAAAAATGGAGCTTATCGTCTAGTTGACTTTGAGGGAAATGCTTTGGCGGAGACTAGAAATGGGCTCTACCTCAAGAAGTATTTCTCATAGGTAGGTCACCTTGGGTAACGTTTTGTACCATATGTATAGTCTTTGTACTATTAATTTCTAGTTTCTTTTAGTATTATGGACGTGTCATTTTTTATGTTATCTTTTGTCACTGTGGCAGATGTTTGGTGAATCAGAGGTGTTCATTGGGTATGCAAACGATGCTAGCCAGAACACTCAGAGGCTTGCCTCCATAGCTTGGGTAATTTTTACACCTCGAGGCCAGTTATTATCTTTCGGAGGTATATTCTTAGGTGACACCACAAATAATGTCACCGAGTATAGTGCAGTTATTGAGTTGCTTCGTGATGCCCTGTCATTTGGTATCTCTCATCTCCAAATATATTTAGATTCTCAACTGGTTGTGTTTTAGTTAAATAGAGTCTACCGTGTTCATGATATGACTTTACACCGATGATTCCTTAGGGTACATCTCTTAGAACGAAGCTTTTATTATATTAAATATTTTCATGTTCCTAGGATATTAAACCAAGTTATAGATACTCTAGCTAATCAAATTTTAGACTGGCATCTTGCACACATATAAAAATACATACACATAAACATGTAAATACATTTTTAAAGGTAAATATGATCCATAAGACAAAAAAAGACATAAAAATCCATATATAATATCATAATCATCAGAGTACATAGGTGGATATGAGCGCCTCAAAAAATATATACAAGTAGTGCTCTCGGCACGTAAAAAGTCTAGACTAACTAAGGTCAGGGCCCGTGGGCCCTGTTGTAATGATCAACAGTGTTTTCCAAATGCCAAAACAGTCGAACCCATGTCCATGGTGCCCATACTACATGAGGCTGCATATATTGTGGAAAATCCTCAATCTCTACCATAGGGACTATGCGGGTGAGTGAGGTAAAGTTTCGCTCAACTCGTCTCAAAACCCTCTCAGCCTCACCGGTTGGAAGCTCTCCTGTTGTTGTTGGTCCCTCTATGGCGGAAGGTGCTACCCCTGGCCAAGGATGACGCTTGTTCCTCGCATAATCCATAGGTCGCACTGGTCCCACATCTGTACATAATAGACACATATCTGTCAAATACTCTGGTATAAAAAAAAACGATATATACAAAAAACACCATAAAAATTATATATGTTTCAAAAAAAAAATGATGCAAACTTACCCATCTCTCCTCGCTCCTCAACAAGAGGTTCCAGTATCTCAGGGTCTCTCAATAAATCAATCCCAGCATAAGGGTAATCCTCTATGACTGGGATCTGTCATGACAACCAAGAAAATAATTCATCATCAAAGGACTCATTGGTCCTTCCACCACCATGTCATGGCAGTAACACTACCCATCTAAAAACCGTAGGAAGAGAGGCCTAAAGTCCTCATACCACCACTCGAGGACTAAAACTAGGAACTCTTTCAAATAATAAAGAGCATAGAATTGTCTCAAACCTGAAGTTCCTCTGCGTCTGCAACCGACAATCTGTCAACTGCCTCTTCATACAATCCAGCAGTGTAGTGCTCCAGTCAAATATTTGTGCATTTAAGCACTGGACTACACAGTTCATCTATGAACAAGATGCCTGATGTAAAGCCGCAGAATCAGTGATCCACCCAATAAGAAACACAATCACCTGCAGTGGTAAATCAATGATCTTGCTTATTGGTACCTGAGAGCTCGATCGGTCTGTACCAGCCTCACAATAAAGTCCTATCAATTTCGATATGTTATGAGGCCCCGAAGGAAATGTCAGGAAATTGAATAGTTCCCCTCTCCTGGAGAGGCTAGTCAAAAAGTATATATCCTCTGTAGTAGGCACCAGTTACTGCCCCTCTAACATAAAGGCCTCTGCGTCGGGATGCCAATAATCAACCAAGGCATTTAGTAGCCTAGGTTGTGCTCGCATAAAATGAGATAGGAAGAATTTTAGAAACCCACATTGCATTAAGGCAGCAATAGAATTGGGGTCTTCCCCAACCAATGCACTAATATCCTCATGCTCTCTTTCCATGCAGTGAACATACATCCTACAAAAAACCAAGTTCAGGAGGGTTAACCCTTTCTTTTTTAATTTTTTTTTTTTTCCATTAAATAAAGGGTCCACACAGGCTGTAATGATGACAGTCACATGTACATGCGTGCATTTTTTCCTCTGCCCAAGTGTACATGCGGCCTATCATAAGACAACCCACATGGACCTAGGGCCGACCTTTTGAGGGTTGGTGGCCCCCCAAAAATTGAAACTAAAAGAATAAATAAATATTTAAATTGCAAGATGAGAGAGTTTATACTTACTTGATCCAAGCAGATGGTTGTTTCATCCACCGAAGCTCCCAGAATCAATTCTTTTCATAAAGGGGTAGTTTTGGATTTTAGTCAATTTCTGAATTAACAATGGTGATAATGAGCTTCCAACTTCTATTTATAGAGTTTTTTGGCCCTTTTTGTCAATTTTTGGACCCTTTTGTCATTTTTTCTAAACTGAAAATCATTTAAGATGGTTCAGGAGTTTTCTTTGGATGATCAAGGGAGGTATTCCTTTGGGTATTTGGAATTTTTTTTGAGATTTGGGCATTTGGATGGTCCTTTGGTAAAAAGTCATTTTTTTCCCCAGATCGTTGCATTTAAGTCAGGATTCCACCCACACTTTCTGCATCTCGTTGTCTTTTTCACTTTGCCATAGGATTGATCCCAACGAGTTGTGACATGAAACCCTCATTACTGCTTTAGAAGTGTCGTAATTTGGTGGTAGAGCCTACCATAACATGGATGCCCTAGGTAGATCTTGGTTGCATGACGGTGTCCATGCTGTCASTAATGACTATAGGCTCAGGAGTCCTCCATAGTTTTTCCCTGATTACAAGTGTTTGCACCCAATTCKTCACTTGGTGAGCAAATAAAGGGTGCTTACATGCCCAGTTGGGTCTTGCTGAGCATGACAGCTGTAGAGGAAAGGGTTAGAAAAGGAACAACAAAACTACAAGCAAGAATTAAATTAAAACAAACTAAAACTATGAGCATATGGATAAAGAAATAAAAACACAAAAAGACCAATATCACCAATGTTTTCTAGGCTGATCAATTGATGAAATCAAAGCACAATGAAGAAAGGGAACTATGAGTCCCTTCTTTCTCCAATGGAAGGCTCTTGAGGCCCTCACAAACTTGCTCTCCTTATAATAAGAAAATGAAAATGATGGTGAAAGAACTCCTAGCACATCCACTCAATGTAGAGGTGGATAGCTCAATGAAATGGTGCTAATGTGTTATTGTCAAGAAGTGAGTCCTTAAAACAATCTAAGCAGCATAACATTACATGAAATTCCTTGAGAAAATGATGTTTCTTCATGGCTTTTTATAGCATAACATTGGGTGATTATGTAACTCCTTTGAGGTGTGAAAAGGGGCTCTTTAGGGCTCAATTAGGTCTTTGACCAGCCTACCATGCAGATTTAGCTGAGATTTGATGGTCAAATCAGGTTGGGAGCTGGTCCATAAGTGGTTGGGAGGCTGACCAATTCAATAAATGCGTCGTTTAGCAGGTGCACGGGTTTTTTTGCTAACAGTCGTGCATCATGCGCGCATTGTACGTTCATGTTCCACGCATATGCGTGCGCACCCATCTTCTGTAAAGCGCCCTTCAATTTTTGGTTACTTTGTATAGTTTTTGACCCTTTTGCAATGTTGTGAAATTAATTTAGTGCCATGAATGACTTCATTCCTGTTTAATGATGCTGAGTTCTTGTCACCATGTGCGGACGAAATTTCAGTGATAACAGATGCCCCCTGATGGATGAGGTTAGGAGCATACGTATAGCCGAAATCCATCAATGTTTCTTTTACTGAGAATGGTGTTGTAAGAGAGACCAATAGTGAGACCGTGTAGAGAAATCCTTTGGAGAAGAAAGGAACCGGTAGAACCCGACCTGCCATAAGGTGCGTAACAATATACAACTGTGTACAAACGAGGTGGGCATGCCCCATGCTCGTGTTATGTAACTCTAACAAAAGATGATGTAAGTGTTGGTTTAGATAACTGCAGCGCCCTTGGGGGCGGTAATAAAATAAAGGCAGAAGACAATTCTGCAAAGGAGTATACTCTGAAAAATAGGCAATGATCGCGGTAATAAGCAGCGACGATGATGTGGGCATTGATGGCCCTACCAAGTTTAGAGGTCTTCAACAAATGATAAAAATAACTGCAATAGTTGCAAAGTAAGACCCACCATAACATGAGAAAGTGTTGGCGTCGAATGTTATGGGGACCAACGACAGCAGGGAGAAGTGGTGTGTCACCCTGTGTCGTTCGAGATCTCTCATTAAATGGAGAATGAGAATCAAGATACTGTCGCCCTTATGGAAAAAGTGTGCTGCTGTCAACAAAAGGAGGACGCAACTCCCAGAAGCAAAGGGCTTCATAGAATCTATTGAGGTGAGGAAGTGGCAGAGGTACATGGATGAAGTCAAAAAGTGGGGAGACTCTAGACTGCCCTTGGTTGGAGGGTGTGTGATATAATGAGTGGCCGCAACTGTGTGACAAGGTTGAGTGTCATGGGGACGCCCAGACCGAGGATAAGTTGTGCCAGAGGCGGGACAAGGTGAACAAATTCATAGGGTAGAGGCAAGTGACTTGTGAAGTACTCTAAAGATATGGACGATGCCGGTAAGGGTAAATGAGAAGTAATGCTCCAACCAAGGGTGACATGGGTTGCGTGTGGCCAAAAAGGAAGCAAGTCGCCAACGGTGATGATAAAAGAAAAATGTAATCACTGAAAATAAAGGGGTTTGTACAATAAATAATGAATAATTTTGGGAAAAATGTACAAATACAGAAACAGGTGCCCCAGTGTGAAATGAGTGCCCCAGGGAGGGCAGAAATTTCTTGGGAAATAGATGAAGGGTGGGGGCCCCATTGGTGAGTTTCTGTATGAGGTAGGTGAAATGAAGATAGGTTCGCAGATGGGCAAACTGATGGTGGATGCAATGGAGGGTTCATGATCCTGCGGAGGTGCAGGTAAAAAGAATAGAACCATAAAGAGATGAGCTGGGAGTCCATATGGGAAGCTAGCAAAATGAGGAGAAGGAGTATGTGGTTGATTCATGACATGATGAAAGACTATCAGGACTCCCATCCCTAAAGGGTAATGAAGAACAACATGAGTGTCAAAAAGTGCCAAAAGGTGCTATGAATGGGACAACTCATGTGGGTGAGAATGCTACCGAGTTACAGTACCGATGATGCAAATGGAGGTGTTGGTACTACAGAGCCGGGAATGAGGATCCTAAGGCCAATATCAGCGGGTGTGACTGGAAATGTAAATGCAAGATGACGAGAGAGACTACATGCCAGTGCTGAATATATACTTGAAGGGACGATGTAGATGACCGATGAGCAAGTACGTGCACACATAACAACCAAAGACCCAAAGTGAACAATACCTTAAGAGAATCAAAGATATGAGCATGTTTTTTTTTTTTTGACAAATGGGATAATGCACGTGCGTACCTGACCATGATATGAAAAAAGGCGCCCTGGGGGCTCAGGATGAAAAGTGACCCAGGGACAACTATGATGTAGGTGGCGGGACGTTGATCCCGCGGCTGAAGACGGTTTGAAAAATGGACACCTTGGTCTCCCGGAATGGTGAGTGGAAGTTTGGCAAAAAGGCCTATATATAGTTGTAGGGCCCACATTGCCACCTCATTTGTACCTGCTGCAATAATGATTGGACGAGCAGATTTCAGAGGAGATTTGGAGATTCAGGGAGGACGAGGCAGTCGATCGACGTTCAATGAGTTTCAGGTTAGTGGTCTGAACATCTTGCATAGAAATAGGTTTTCAATTTTTGGGCAGGGTAGGTACGGGGGGCCGTACAGGGGGTTTGAGGGGATTTTTTATAGGATGTGGGCCCACATGCGCGGGTGATTCAGTGGAAGGCGCGCATACGTGCATGCCTGTTCACTGAATATGGGTGCATGGGTGCGCGGGTAGGGTAATTTAAGGCGCGCCCGAAGGGCGCGCTTGTGTTGTGAACAGGCGCACATTAGTGCGCGCCTGTGGGTTTGACAGGCACGCACTAGAGCGCGCCTGTACGGTGGACAGGTGCACTCATGAGTGCGCCTGTGAGGAAAACAGGTGCGCATCAGTGCGCCTCTGTGCAGTGGACAGGCGCGCATACGTGCGCGCTTGTGTAGTGAGCAGGCACGCATGTGTGCGTGCCTGTGGGTGATAAAACCGCGCCTAGGAGGCAAGGTTGAAGGGTAAAAAATGAGTCTTTTTGATGCATTTGATGGTTGCACAAGATGATATAGGACTCCGTGTTGTGTGCAGGTGGCTTAGTAGTGACTATGGCTGTTCGGTGGCATGAGCGAGACTGGTCGCAGTTGCGAGATGTTGTGGCCAATGCAGGGCATGAGGTGCGAGTGACTTTAGCAACCTATGGGTTGCTAAAGTTCTTTGAGTGCCCATTGATATGGGCACAGGAGTACTTACTACAGTTCCTGCTCTAGATGTGGAGTTCAGAGCTGCACTGCTTCCTCGTGTGAGGAGAGCAGATCCCCTTCACTGCGGTGGATGATGTATATTTTTTGACTGGGCTCCCCTTCCGGGGAACGCCTTTGCCGGTAGAGCCTGGGATACCGAGGGATACACCCCTTGCTACAATCTCCGAGCAATATTGCTCAGGCGAGAACATCATGTCTGGGACGGTAGTGAGCGTGAGCGCTATAGAATCCCTGGCGCATCATTGCATAGCGGCGATGATTGTTCGTGTGTATGGGTCACTGGCGACCCAACGGATTAGTGGTGGCCAGCTACTGGTGCTGGAGAGGGTGGTGGTGGGCCGTGAGCGGTTCGCATGGGGGATTACGTTACATGCGCGGATGATTGCGCAGTTGGACCGTTGTCGGTCCATAGGTACAGGAGAGTTCACGTTTGGCTCGATCCTAGTAGCCTGGTTCTTGGAGAGGGTGCCGATGCTGCGCCCGAGGGTTCTACTAGAGGCGCCAGGGGCACGAGAGCTGCGTTTGAGGTGGTGGTCTGCAGTTTTGGTTCGCCATGATGGTGGCGAAGGTGGGCATTATTTTTCGACACAGGCGGCGCAGATATGGCGGCAGATGCCGCAGGTGATACTGCGGTACCCCTATGCTGGGGTTGACTTTCGGGGAGACCCAGACATGGTGCTGCCTCCTGGGGAGGCTTTTGACCATCGAGGTATGTTGAGTATTGTGTATGGTTTTGATTTATGTTATCGTTTGAGATATCAGTTCATATGTATGTGATATAGATGCTGATACGAGATTTTGTTTGTTTGTTTGTTGCATGTACAGATGTGGCACCTCGCGGGCGTGAGGTGGAGTTGCAGAGAGTGTTGGTTCAGCGAGAGCCGGAGAGACTGCCGTGTGGAGAGAGACGTCGGCGGGATGAGGCCACAGGGCGACCAGCAAAGCCCGAGAGGGCGGCGAGGCGGCGCCGGTTCGATGACCCTGGTGTGGGGCCATCACATGCTCCTCCGGCAGCGGCCGGAGTTGATTTTGATGATATACGCCGTCATCTGGAGACGGTGTTACAGGACGTGCCTGAGGGCATGTGGATACGCATCCAGGATGAGGGATTCCTGGAGCAGTGTATAGGAGTACCGCCACCATGGCGGTCTATAGTACGATGAGCAGCTGTGCTTGCCGCCATGACTAGTGGACGCCTTCCGTCGGGGCAGGAGGGTCCTATGGGTGTTCCACCACCACCACCTGGGGCAGGTGGGGGTGGGCCACCACCTCCTCCTGAGGGAGGATCAGGTGGGGGTGCGATAGAGGCGCCCTAATGTATGATGTATACCTTTTTTTATTGTATATAGGCTGGTGAGCCGATTTTTTGTACCGAGGTGTGGCACTGGCCTGCGGGCATATGTATTTTTGTATGTAAACATTTGGATGGCCTGATGGGCCGATATATATAGATGAGTATACATATTTTGAGATCCTGATGTTGTCTACATGTGTGTTTTTTTTTATGATGATGATGTTTATTCTATGTATATGCTGTGATAGGATGTATGAAATTTTTTATGTATGTGTAGCTTGATGTGATATATGCCAATCTAATACTGTGTTAGCTATTTCATCTGTTGTTTGATTCAATTGTCTTGGAATATGTGTAAATGTAATGGAATCAAAATGTCGAGATAATAATCTAACCTGCAGGTATTTACGAAAGAGGCACGGATCGCGTACGCGGTAAACATTGTTGAGCTAGAAAACGACTAGCTAAGAGTCGAGGAAAACGCTAAGGTGGTGAATATGATGACGCTGGGCGTCGGCCAGGAAGCCAATGACCGCAGTGTATTTGGCTTGGTTGTTGTTTTCTGGTCCCAAACATATGCCGTTTGAATGTAGCAGTTCATGTGAGGGTGTGTAGAGAGCCCAAGCAGCTGAAGCAAGATTTTGTGTCCAACGGCTGGTGCCGTCAGCGTAACCAATGTGGTAATATGGTGGAGGAAGCATCTATCAACAACACAAAGGATAGTTTAGACGAGAGGCTAGGAGAAGAAAGATTAAAAAATGCTAGAAAAGAAAATAACTTAAAGTAGCATGACTACGTTTAAGCATAAAATTTCTTGAGATACAACCCATTGACGGGTTCTTTGAGGGAGAGGCCTTCGGGGGAGGCCAGGATGTATGAAACTTTGGTGAGGCAATGTTGGATAATGTAAGGGCCATGCCAAAGTGATTCGAACTTGCCATGGCCAAAGGTATCATGGGCGATATCATAGGCCAGGATGAGGTCGCCTTCGCGAAATGATCGAAGGTTGACATGGCGATCAAAGGTAGCCTTGGATCATTTTTTAGCTGCCTCATTGTTCTGTAAGGAAGATTGATGGTCTTCATCCAGAGAATCCAAGGTCAGCAAGCGCTAGTCCATTGGAGCAGTGTCAGGTAAAATCTCAATTGCAGTGCGTAGGGTGGGAATTTCGCACTCGATGGGAAGAGTTGCCTTGACCCCATGGACTAAATGAAATGGCATGAAACCTGTAGCGGTATTTACTGTTGTTCGATAAGCCCATAGTGTGGAAAATAACATATGATGCCAATTGGTTTTATGTTTATTAACTGTGCACTGTAACATGGTCTTGAGGACTTTGTTCACTACCTCGACTTGTCCGTTTGACTGAGGGTAATATGGTGAGGCAAACTCGTGAGAGAAGCCTAACCAAGATGAGAGTTCGATGAAGATCTCATTCTTGAAGTGTTTCCCATGGTTGGAAACAAGCTAGAGTGGTACGCCAAAATGAGAGATGACGTGGTTAAAGAAAAAACGCGCTGCAGTGTCAGCGGTGTTGTTGAAAGTGGGCATAGCTTCGGCCCATTTGGTGAAGTAATCAACGGAGAAAACAATGTATTTGTGGCCATTGCTGGAGGGGGGATTACAAGTCAC
>SNQJ01S0116078.1:33960-56284 GCA_010110895.2 Picea sitchensis | reverse complement strand
GTCACCAAGCATCTAGGTTTTTCATGTTTTCTTGGCTCTTAGTTTTATTTTGCTGCTGTTTTATGTACTTAGTCCATAGACATCTGTCCTGGTTTCCTCCGGGCAGGACAGATGTCCAACAGCTTTTATGTTCTAATGTTATTAGCTACCTGCCCTCTTTACATGTTGTTTTCCGATAATCGACAACATTTTGGGTGACACTAGACCTACTTTGATGTATACTCTGTAATTTTGTCTATCTAATATAGCAGGATCTACCTCTTTTTTATTTAAAAAAAAAAAAAGGACACCCAAATAATTAAGGGACAAGGGGAAATCCCTCTAGGAGAAGCAAAATAATTTTTCAAAAATCTTAAAGCTACTCATTATGTGCCCCTACTTTCTAGGGATTTATTTATTATTACCACCATCATTCTCCTTTTTGTTTGCACTCCATGTTAACCATAGTGTCTCTATATTCCAAATCTAGAAATTTCCATAAAAACATTACGAACAAAAAATTTACAGATCTTGGAAGGGAAAATTGGAAAGGGACAAGGGGAAATCCCTCTAGGAGAAGCAAAATAATTTTTCAAAAATCTTAAAGCTACTCATTATAGCCCCTCACTTAGGATTTATTTATTATTACCACCATCATTCTCCTTTTTGTTTGCACTCCATGTTAACCATAGTGTCTCTATATTCCAAATCTAGAAATTTCCATAAAAACATTACGAACAAAAAATTTACAGATCTTGGAAGGGAAAATTGGAATATGTAAGCAAGGGTATAAGCTGGAAAAATTAGGAAAGCATTGCCCATACTACTATTCTTATTGACATTTTAGGGACAGAAGAAATGTTCCACAAGTCTTTTTCAAAAGGAAACCAAGATTAGGACTCATTTTTCTTTGATTGGAGTGCAAGGTGATAGTTAATTCCTAAATCATTGATGTTGGTTCTCGAGCTTGATTATCTTCTCATGATCTCGTAGGTCTTGTTTCAACCATGTTTGGATCCTACTTCTTTAATATTTGGTATGTTTTTTACTCTTTGTGTGATTATCCCTACAAACTATTACATTGTGATATGAATAATAGGGGGGTCATAGGAGGCGGTGTAGATCCCGAGAAAAATAAATTATGCTGCATTTTTTTGCATCCATTTTGGGGTAGTTTTGCACACATTTATGGGCCAATGATTTTCTAATTGTGGTTAAGGAATTAAAGTTTTAATATAATTCAATCCAACAGATTAATATTACAGACATAAGTGTCACACTACTAAATGTCTCACTTGAGTGTCATAAGTGTCGCTAGTATCACAATTGTCATACACACCTAAGTGTCACACAACCAAATGTTGCACCTAAGTGTCAAACTTAATTTTCACACTTAAGTGTCACAATTTTGTCACCATGAGAAAGTGTATGTCATAATCCCTAGACGATTTTAAAGGGAATCATTTGGAGGTCGAATATTCCAGATTTTTTCCTTGAAATTTTGGTCTTTGTTTGAGATACATCTCCCTCCCATATATAAGGAGGGATAAAACCTAATCATCACCCCCCAAGAGTGTCTTAGGGACCTGATAGCCAATGTTTGCACACATCCATATGCATAATTGTTGGGGGATGAAGAAGTAGTTGCAATCCTCATGCTTTTTTTTGTGAGGTTGTTTCCGAAATTTTTGAGTTGGTTAAGGGATTGGTTAGAGCTATCTCCTATTCAAGGCAAGGTCAATATTGTTGGTTGAGCCAAATCCTCATTTGCCCACATCCTCTCCTCAAAACTATCCAACGGTTGTGAGTCCTCAAAGTCTATATAATGGAGGCCATGCTTTAGTAGGGAGGAGAATTGAGAGAGTCATACTTATGATTTATTGAGATATAAGGAGATGGAGAGGAGAGCTTGGAGGATCTACTGCAACATCAAAATTGACTGTGTTTTCACCGTTATTTTCTTCTGACTAATGATGTAATCCTAGTTTATTCCTCTCATGTCTATGTGTTTAAGTATATGCATGTCTATTGTTTTCATTCATGAGATATAGATTTGGTTCTTCTAACAATATAGTGTGAAATAAGGATGTTTATCTTTGTTCTTTGTAGGTATTTTATTGCACCTAGGATCTTGAACATCAAGATCAAAGGATGGAGTAGAGAGGAAAAGCTGACGAAAAAGGTAATTCATCCATCCTTCTCTTCGCATTCTAATTGTTGAAATAGGTATAATGTGAAAGTAGTGCACCATTTGTTTCCCTTTGTCTTGAATCAAAGAGGGGTCTTGATCCAAGGGTGGTTTCAATCATCCACATTGTGGAACTTACTCACACCGTAAAATCAGACCCACTAGACAAAGCTCTCATTAGTCTTTACTTGGTGTTTTCTATCCTTTTTAGTATTGTTTGTCACTTTATCGTGTCAATTTGGATGATTTTTATTTAATCTCTCCCCTTAACTAATTATCATTTAGGAAGTCTTCACTGAGTGAAACCCCAGAATTTTTCTTAGATCCAAAAAATGTTTTTTGCACCACTTTCAGGACTTCATCCCTCCTCCACAATGGAGTACAGAGTGATAATTCCATGATCATCATGTCCCCAAAGTGTTTTAGGGAGCGATAATCCTAGTTAATCTCCCTTGGGACTTGTTTTCCCTCCTTTCTATCAGTTCTTTGTCTTGGACCTTTACATTAGAATCCTCCATGGTTGATTGTGGTTGTGATTTATTGAAGTTCTATGATTATTATATGTTTTTTGGCCTCTTTTGATTTTTTTGTAATTCCTTCAAACTGTGATATGCACATGATTGACCTAGTTCAAATTGATTCTTTTTATTAGTCCATATCATCAGAAGTTTGATCCTCATTAGTTGTAGTTATTTAAATTGTTGTTACATTGATTCCAAAATCTTCTAAGTGTTTTACTTGTTTGATATAGGTTGATTAGGTTGCATTTAGACTTGTTTCTTAGTCTCTCATTTTCCTCCTCTTGGGAAAAATCTTTTTATCCCTTGAATATACTTATGGGCTCTTTCGGACTTTTTGCAACTTTGTTTTGATATTTTATCTTTGCTACTTGAATTTTGAGGTTTCATAAACTGGTTTTCCTTTACTTCACATTTTGGTTTCTTTCTTGAACAAGTGTTGAAAGAATCCTTGTGTTTGAATTCTTTCAACCTAGTTGATTACTTTTTTTATTCATCCTATTTAGTTTTGGGGTTCTTTTCAAGTGCCATTGAGTCATTTCATTTTGATTGAAAGTGAAAGAAAAAGAGACTCTATTTTGAGTTTTCTCATGTAATTTGAAAAAGAAAGAAACAAAGTTTCTTCTATCTCACTTTCATAGGTGTAGGTTTGGGCATTTATTTGTGTTAAGAAGAAAAGAGCTCTTATCCTTTCCCCTTAATGATAGCATCGAAATAAAATCTTTGCATTCAATTCTTTCTGCATGGTTTTGGAGCTAAGTAGTTAACACCATCAATTTCATCTTCAGACACCCTTTTGAGTAATGAGCAACAATTCAAAGGAACAACATGGTTAATGTAAAACAAATTAGACTTTTTGTTCTTTGATAACAAACCAACAAATCTAGGATTTTAGGCCCTTGATAGTATGGTGGAGAGTTATCTATTCAAGGCCACACCAATGAGACTATAGAATACTAGAGAGTGTAAAATATGGTAGTAAAAATTAACATTATTCGGGAGACATCCTCTTGCACATGAATTAAACTACAGATCAAGAGAAGCGATCGATTGATATCTTAATTCTCTTTAAGCTAGTGGGACCATTGCAAGTTTTGGGGATTTGAAGAGTTGAAATTTTTCAGGGTGACAACTACCTTCTTATTTTTTGGGTTGTATATTTGTTTTTGTAATTCCCATACCCATTTTCTAGTTTGGACCTTCGAATGTTCCCTCCCCCCCCGGTCGTTCATTGTGAATTTTTAAACATACTAACCCTTCATAGGATTCCACACATGTGACTACCAAGGGGATTCCTTATCGCATCGTGAGAAACGCTCACCCATGCTCGTCAAAGGGGAGGGTATTTTCCCATGAGATCTTACTTCCACCTTGGGGGACTTCTGTATCAATATTAGATTAACTATTTATCAAGCTTTTCTAATCTTAAATTTCATCTCCTTCAAAAAATATCCCACCTCCTTTCTCCTTGTCATATGGAAATTGTTTTCTTTCTTGTTTCTCACAGGGACTTTGGTATCGTGTACTCTTAGGTGCTTAATCGACCTAAGCTTCAATCCACATCTATGGAGAAATCTCCAAAGGCCACCAACCAAGGGGTTCACTTTCATGGGAAACCTTATCTTTTTCCTTGTTTTATAAATGTTGTTCCTCCCATCGCTAGCTTTGCCTGTTTCACCATGGTTGCCCATGGTTGTTTTCCAATCCTTTGGTCTCGAATGCCCTTGTTGTTGACCAAACAAGTTTTCCACTACAAGAACATCAACCTATTGTTGACACTTTTCCTTCACCCATTATGTCTTTGTTGGGTGCAGGACTATTTTAGGGAGATGTTATTTTTGGCCAGAAAACCTGAATGAAAAAGTACAACTTCTTAGTGGGAAAATTGACATGTGAGGAAAGTACGTACAGTATGCATGCATTGGAAACCTCACCATTAGGTTTAGGGTTTTTGTAAGACATTTTAATATATGAGAAGACAATAATAAGTATAAATAAGTACCTAAGAGGTCTAGGTAAAAGAGAGAGCATGTTACAAAAGACTATTTTACGTAGTTCAGAAGAAGATTGTAATATCCAATACCTTTTGTAAGTTGTTGAGTGGTAGAGAGTCTAGAAATAGATCCTTAGGTTATATCACATGCTATGAGCCTAGTTCGATCTTAGTCAGCCTCACAAGGATTGGGGAATCATTTTTTGGTTGTATGATCGAAGACCCAGAGGTGCACGCGGTGCCATATATTACAGAACCATAATAAAAGCGCCTAAGAGCCAGAGCATTTTGCGGGATGTATCCCAGGAGAGGTGAACCACAGTAACATGTGTTATGTTTTGTAATTGATCGTATGGTTCCCTTCCTAAAGTAGTTTAGACTCTTGAATGAATGAATGATAATTCTCTGATATTTGTTATATTCTAGATCTAGTAGGGTGCATGCATAAATTTAACCAGATGAATGAATAATAAGAATAACAACAAGAAAAACGAAATCAAAGCCTAAGATGAAGAAATACAATGCCATATCCCCACTCTTTCCTAATAGACTATAAGCATTTGATCATTGCATTCACCCACATAACTATCTTGGGTGAGACTGCATGCAGTACACTTTGTACTGTGTTTCCTTTTGTTTTACCAAGAGGGTCGATATTTTTATAGGTTTCTGTTGGAAGTTTATTTATATCAAAACCTAGGTCATCCCAACAATAGGAAGAGAAAGTAATAACCAAAAAAATGGTTTCATCATCAACTAGAATTGCATGGGATTGAGTGAATGGAATCGTGGAAAGAATCACACGAAGAATGAAGGTATAAAAGGGAATGTTCATACCATGGAATCCAAATGAATGCAGATATTGAAAGTTGGATGAAAAACAAGGAGCTAGAGTTTTCTCAAAAAGACAACATGAACCCTAAAATAAAACCGCGCAAATATCTAGACAAGTACATATGAAGGACTTGTATGCCTTTTATTTTATTTCCCACATCTATTAAAGTAGTGTCCATTAAGGTTGATTGAAAAACACCCTACAAATCGAGTAAGACATATTGAGTGGAATCCTGTGGATATGGCACTATTACAACAATTAACAAAACATTCACAGGCGCAATAGATTTATGGCTAGATAGTATTGTTGCAGGATTTATCACATAATTTGCAATAGATAATTACCACATTACAATGCAACTATATAGAGCTACTGAAAGGAACCAGAGGTAGGTATATCATATCTATATATACTTCCATCAAGATATTACTATATGTAAAAAATGTGTAATGACTATGCCATCGACAACTAAACTTCCCCGCATGGATATGGGAAGTGGGGAAGCACTGACAAGAGACGAGGAAATGGAGGAAGAGATGGATAAAGGAAGTATGAGGAGACCTTAACCAATCATGGTTTGAGGAAGACTTGGATCAAGAAGATCATGGGAACAAATTGAAAAAATGCACAAGGGAGTACCCTACCAATATAAGATGAATAATAAGAAGAGCCATAGAAGATAAAGAGGTCTTGGCCAATGATGAAGAAGAGGGAGAGGATCTTCGGCCATGGATTAGATTATAAATATTGTGTGAAAAATATGAAAGGAACAAAAGAGGTTCAAGGAAAGGAACAAAAGACATAACTCCTATCAATGTCAATGTTAGTGTGGAACACATAAACCCATGTGTGACTAATACACTAGAAAGAGAACCATCATTTATACAACCTCCACTTTAGTGTAAGAAAGAAAATAGGAAGTGCACCCAACCAAGGAAAAGAAACCGGAGGAGCTGGCCTCAAGAAGTAGTAGTGAAGTATCTACAACTACATTGAGTGTTAGTTAATCACAGTTTAATATGGAAATACATGATCCGACCATTAGGTTATGAGAGTTTAAGGGAGAGGCATCAAGTGATCTTGAAAAACACTTGTTTATCTATGAATATTTGGGAAGCAAAGTATATAAAAAATGAGGATACAAAACTTGTGCAACTATATATCACACTAAGCGACTGCAGAATCGATTGGTACGTGAGCTTTGTTGTAAACAATCCACTAGGAACAACATAGAATATTTCATAGGTGAAGAATTTGTTGATAAATGAATTTCGTAATCCTAGTTCAGACCAAGATATGAGATGAGATGATTTGAACTTGTGACGTAAACTAGGTGAGTTTTGTTTGAGATATTGATTAGAGGTTCAAACTATTATAAGGGTAAGTTGAAGTATGTCATGAATAACATGCAACATAGATATCTCTTTGTGAATTCATTGTTAGCACGCTTTGAAATAGATTTTGAGGCAACAAAAGTTTCAAACTTAGGCATAATCTCTACATGAAATCCTACAACTGAAAGAGAACCGATATTAGAAGATAGATCCATCAATATAAGAGTTTAAGGAGGATATGAAGAATCTCACATTCCAATTAAACCAAAATAAGAGAAAAGAGAAGGAAGTTGTTTTGGTGTACCACATGCAGACAAAAGGGTACCGCCAACAATGAGTGCCCAACTCTTCTACTAATGCGACATTGGAAACGTGGGATACCAAACCCCTACAACATGAGTACCATGGTGTGAGATATATAAAACAAATGGGAATGATCCATATCATAGTCCCATGATGCAAAGTATCAGAGAATACCAAAGAGTTCATATTGAAAAAATTTCAAATCAGTAGTGGGCCGGCTAGACAAAGACTCAGAGGAAAATGGACTTGATGCAGAAAGAACATCATATACCCTTATAGGGTGCGTGAAGAAATGATGATAAGTGCATCTTGGCTTAACCTAGTACCATTCCTCCTTATATAAAACCATGCAACCCAAGATAATAAGGTATCCATAATATAACCCCCATAATATAACTGGCACCCTGCTAATAATGCACCATGAGAAGATCAAGGAGGATACATAGGTGGAGGATGAGGTAGAGGAGGATTTGGGAGAAGAAGAGGTCCATTCGTGTGTCGTAACTTCCAACAACTAGGAAATTACACAAGAGAATATCCACTTCCACCCTCGCGGGATTACGTAATGTACTTTCACACAATTGATTATGATAAAGAGGACTCTCCAAAATTATTGGGAAAATAATAAAAGATAAATAAAACAACTACAATGTTCAATGGATTTCAGCAGATGTGAGGTATGATGAAGAAATATCAACATAGTTGTGTGCGAAGGAGCTAAGATAGGAGTTGACGCAAGACCGGATCCATCAAAACACCAATGGGTGAAGAAGAATTCCAAACCACATAACGTTTCAATGGGAAAGGCAACAGTTATTCAAGGAAGAAATACATGATTTCCACAGGAAATACGTTCCATCTACATCAACCACACAACAAAATAAAAAATCTCCTATGGACGAGATGCCTTCCTCAATGGACCACACCAATGAACCAAAAGTTGTAGAGCAAGTAATTACCATAAATACTTTCCTGCAATCCCGAGTTAAGTTATTGAATGACCAATCATTTGTTAAATGTTTGCAAAATATGTTAGAAAAACAACATAGAAGTAGAGGGGAAGTTTAGAACATAAAACAATCAATCACCTCCATACAAGAAAGAGGACAAGTAGGGAGTTCAGATTGAATGCTAACATTGAGGACTTCAACATTGAGTATTTCATCATACTAGATTTTAGGCTATGCGTAAATTTGTTACCCATCAAGACATGTATACAGATGGGAGATCCCACACTAGCCTTATTCACCTGTCTAATTAAAGCTAGCAAACCAAAACAGTGTTCTACCAATTGAAGGCTTAAGGGTGTGAGAATAGTTCTAGATGGAGTGCACACCATGAAAACTTTCAAGTAATAGAAATAATAGATGGTACAACACGTTATCCAACATTGTTTGGATGGATTGATAATTCCATAACCAAATAGATCCATGAGAAGGAGAAATATTTGTAGAATGCACTTTCTTAGACCTGGATGAAATTAACCAATTATACAAAGTTCTAAACGATGATGAAGATTATGTCAACCTAACCTGTATGGAGTACTTAGCTAGATGAGCATCACATCATGTGCTTCTCACCTCTTGTACGGTGTTGGAAATATGATAAAAAATATTAGATGAAGTGTCCACAAGAAGGTTCACAATAATAGACCGCACAAGATGGGCGGGTACCGAGATAAGAGAACCTCCCATTTTTCAATGACGCTAATGACTTAGAAGAAATTCCTAAATATGAAGTGTTATATAACCAAAGGCTCTTATCCATGGACAACGTACTCAAGTAAACACATCCAAGATGGGTTTTCATTAAATAATTAAGGGACCGACACCAATGTAAGCGACTACTTCACATTAGATTCGGCCCAAAGTAAGGAATAAATGAGATGAAGAGATATAATGGACAAGGGACACCACAAGAACACTTGGAAAAGTGAATAAAACTATGGAGGATGACACCACCTAAGGAATGGCCTCACCACTTTATCCACACGATTAGGTTGAATTCCAACAAAC
Organism: Picea sitchensis; assembly: GCA_010110895.2. Taxonomy (NCBI): domain Eukaryota; kingdom Viridiplantae; phylum Streptophyta; class Pinopsida; order Pinales; family Pinaceae; genus Picea; species Picea sitchensis. The sequence goes on along the minus strand of SNQJ01S0116078.1, from coordinate 47,119 downwards.
TCTCAGTATGTAGACTAGGAATTGTGTAGAGGCACTGCAGAATGGAAAACTCCACAACAAAAGTTTATAGTCAATTTCCCATTTCAACATGAAACCCATTGATTCAACACTCAAAACAATCGTGAGAGGATATTTATTGAGGAACCATAGGTTGAACTTATGAGAGAGTATCAATAACATAACATAAATATAGTTAAGGAACTATGGTCATGCTACAAAAGTAGAAGCAGCCACCCCGATGAAAATGACATCCGTAACATTCATATTAATGAGATTGAAGGTGTGAGAGAGGTGGAAGGTCCATCGAAATCAAAATCCCATTATTGTGTTGTCAATCAAGGTGACTAAAGTCAACATTAGGACAACCAAGAATCCCAAAATGGCTGTAAAGATTGGAGACTACTAGGATGAAAAAATTGTGGAATGAATCACAAATTTATTGCACGAGTAAAGTGACCTATTCCAAAATGTTTACAGCATGAAAGCGGAATAGCATGAGATAGGAGATGAAGATACCCTCTCAAAACCTAAGGGCTAGATCCGGTCGCATTGTGACATTATAGAATTAATCCATTATATAAGTAAAAATTGAAAGCATAACTGATAGAATGTTAGAAGATGGAAGCATAGAATGAGTGGATGATTATGAATTGATAAGCCATATGGTAGTGTAGGAAAAGAAACAAGGGGATAATGAATTTGTATAGACTTGATAAACCTAATGATGCTTGCCATGACCCCTTTCTCCCCACCCCTTCATCGCATTGTGGCATTAGAGAACGTAGAGGCCCTAGCGACACTCATTTACGCATGGATCTTTGCTCACAAGATCAAGATAGCCCGTAATATACAAATAAAGACCACCTTTTCCACAGGAACGGGGATCCCACTAGCACACAATACGCTCAAATGCTAATGCAACCAAACCATATTCCCTCAAGGGTAGTAATAGCTCTCTATTTTAAGGAGTTCATACACCTCTCAGAAGTGTATCCGCATGAATGACCGTATACAATCTACTAAACACGTGTGGTAAGTTAAGACGTTGCTAGAAAGTTGCAGGCAGTGTCAGATATCATGAATATCAAGAAGTGCATTTTGGGACACCTTTTGGAACACTATTGGGACACATAATGTGCAAACAAGGTTTACAAGTAGATCCTAATCAATAATACATATCAATTTACCACCACCAAAATTAGTGAAGTAGTTGAGAGAATCATTGGGACATACATGATACTACATAAATTTTATAAAGGGTTATGCACAAGATCACCGGTACAATAGAGAAATCTTGTTAAAAGAAGGGTCAAAATTAAATTCCATTGGATCGAGGGATCAACAAGGTTTCGAAGAATTCATAAAGGAAATCATGGTCAATAACACTCATCCTAGTACTCCCATATTGGGAAAAGACATTTCCATGTGCAATGTAGATGCATCATCCATATCACCTCTTGGAGCTATTTTGGCATAGCCAAGAGCAGGGGATTTGGACCATCCTATAGCACTTGATAGCAAAAACCTGTTAGAATCAGAGAAACACTACAATACTACAGAAAGAGAATGGCCTAGATATGTATCTATATTCAATTTTAGAAGTTTAGACATTACTTATTATTCCAACATTTTAAAATGTTCATATATCACTCATCCCTAAAATACCTAATTAACAAGCCGCTATTGAGGGAGGGATCTATAGATGGCTACCTATTGTTTGGGGAATTTTATTTTGAAGTGATAGTCAAACCGAGAAAGTTGAATGCAAAGTTACCGTGACATCAATTTTCATGGGTAACCAATAGAAAAGAACCTACCAACTTGGAGGATAACTTCCCTGATGCGAAGTTATTTTCAATCCAAGTAGCTAATGAATATTTTATCATCATTCAATACTCAGATAGGAATGTGCCATAAGAATCTCTACAATCGCGGCAAAAAAGAAAAAATTGGTAGTAAGATCTGGATACTGTCAACTGATTGCAGGAAATTTATGCACGATCTATGGGCATAGACATATTTAGAAGATGTGTACTAGAACATGAAAGACCTAGAAATTTATAGAAAATCTACCAAGACAAAGGTAATCATGCCTGTGACTATGGTGGGCTTAATCTTTCACAAAGATGCAGCAATTTTCTTTCCGTGAGAGATGCAATCTTGTAAGAGTGTTTGTAATACTCAATGTATGGGATGAGATCTCCTAATAAAAAGTAACATTGTAGGCCGAAAAATAGGAAATAGCATTTATGTAGACCAGCTAACCCAAAGAAAAAGAGGTTAGAGCAAGGTATCCCCACCGCGAATATCTAACAAGATGGGCATAAGAAACACCAATAAAATTGTGGAAAAGGGTGAGGACAATAAAATAGTTCTTGGTTTGGAGCAAGTGATAACTAGATTTTTCTTTCCAAGTATTTTGATGACTCACCAAGGCACTCACATTATAAAACACTACCATCAAGGCTATGAATGAGGAGTTTGAACTGTACCATCAACGAAGAGTACACCGTACCATAATCAAGCTAATGGAATAGTGGAATACTTCAACAAGATAATTAGATAAATCCTGGCACATTTGCAATGTCGACAAGGATGATTGGGATTTGATTATACCAGCAATACTGTGGGTGTACAGGACTACATACAAAAATTCGATAGGACAAAGACCATCTGACAGTATGGATTCAGGAAGCAGTGGTGCCATTATAATTTCCAGTACCTATCATGTCCATCACAATAATTACCAACATGAAAGAATGAGGCACAAAGTAGCAAAGGCCAAGTCAGCCTGTGGATATGGAAGAAGATAGGATTCTAGTAGGATTCTTTCACCAAGAAGTATAGAAAGAAAGAGATAAATCTTAGCATGACGCATATTATTATATCAAGAGGAAGATTTTCAAGGAAGGAGAGATCTAGTTCTGTTTTATGAAAGTAAATTTCTTCAGAATCTAGGGAAATTCATAATTCATTGGTTGGGGCCATACGAAGTGAAGATTCTCATAGATGCAGGATCTATACAGCTGAAAGATTTGGAAGGTAAAGAATTAAAAGGAATGATCAATGGGAGTTGGTTGAAACTGTACAAGGACAAACAACCTAGTACCCTTAAAATTGGCCACAACCAACGTAATAAGAAATTATGTACATAGTGTATTATAGTAAACGTTAAGTTAGAAAAAATGAGAAAATAAACAAAAAGGAGAAAAGAGGGAAAAAATACAAAAAATACAAAAAATATTAAAATACAAAAATTCCCTGGAAAATACAAAGACACAAATGTAAAAAAGGGGACTTAGTGATGAAGAAAATGAATATTCGCGTATACATATAAGGGATAAGACCATGACTAAGGAAAGGATATAAATATTATATAATTTTCACTAGAGACCTCAATGCAATCGAAAATGGTTAACGGTTACTTATTAAAATGCTTTAAGTGCTTAATTTATGAAATTTAATGGAACATACACAAACAAATTTATCGCATTAATTACAACCAGGGAAACTTCTCTGATAGGATTCACAACATTGATGGAAGGATCTATATAAAGGAGAACGTGAGGAAAATATAACTTATTATGAAACTATGAAATTGCAACAATAGAGAGCACGCAGAGCACTGGTGAATAGATGAGTGCGCAGTGTCGACTAGTCAAAGCCATTCAGAGAAAATCGACTAGTACCCATGATGGAACCACCAAATATGTGTGTGCCAAGCCAAGTAGTGAGGAAAACCCATAGTAGGGTTAGAGGGCCTCAGGAAACCAGTGAGGCCGAGCCCAAAACCACACATAGGGGGAATTCATCGATGTCGATGAAATTTCGTCACCACACATAGAACGAGTAAGGATGAAACCAGTAGAGGAAGAAACACGAGCCCCAACAAAAACTGTCATGGAAATCGATCTGTAGGGAAGAAGATAGGTATGACAGGCCAAAGATGTAGGAAACCCACAAAGAACCGGGCGAGGGGCTGTGCTGATCCCATAGAGGAAATGGGGCCACCATGGTAAAAACAAATATTCCACACGGAGACAACCACAATAAGTAGGGTCTATGCAGTAGTAGGAGGGTCTGGTGGAAGATGTTCCCAGCCAAACAAAATCCAATACCAAGAAGAGATAGATGGAGGCTGGGACCTCTAGTGAGCCACCAAGAAGAATGGGAAAACAACCCATGGTATGGTGACCGCACCGACAACCTGAAGAAATAGTAGTCCTTCCTTATATTCCTTAGGGGGTGCAAGTCACACCTAACCTTCTAGGATGTGTGGGAAATACTATTTTATTCTAATTCACAATGTATCGTATGTCGGAAAAATTCCATAGTTTCTTCATAGTAGGTATACCTTGATAGTATAGGTACATGCCCCTTTGGTGACCCAACTTTATAGCCAAAATAATGGGCAGCCGACCTGGCCAACACATGCATTTTAAATCTTCTAGAAATTCCCCACTTCGACAGGGGAAAAGAGGCAAACAACTGCTAATCGGGCTGATGGAGGTCCTCCATGGAGGATTCTTATGGCTGGTGTTACCCATAATTCTCTTTTGTCATGATGATGTATTGATTATGGTGCACCCAGGCTCTTCATTAGAACCTTCTCCTAAGAAAAGTTACTTTCTTCTCTCCAGAAATATCATTTTTGAAGAAGTTTCATTGTGTCAAGTAGATAGTTGCCTCATGAATGTATGATTCTCAATGTGATACCTTGCCGTGGTGAGAGAAGTTTCACTGTGTGTAACTGCTAAGGTGTGAACACTTTCTAAAGAAGGGAAAAAAGAGGAATTATCGAAGCTTCTAGAAGGAAATCTCTAAGGGATGAGATGGCATTGAATGGCTATCTAAGTACCGATTTCCGACATTTTGGGGATCATTCTTATCCAAGTAACTAATTCATTCTCTCCTATATATTGAGGGAATTCTCATGGACGTGCTAGTAAGCAAACAAGCAAGAGATTCATTGGAGAATTAGTGAAAAGGGTTGTGTGAAGGACTGAAGCTACAAAGCAGCTAGAGAACTCCATCAAGTCTATCAAAGGTGGTGGATCTTCATACAAGGGAGCAAGTGTGTGTGTCAGAGCTAGGGGCCATTGAAAGGAAGTTTGCAACATCAAGGCTCAAAGTTGTAATCTTTACTTTCCATCAATATGATACGCATTATGTCCCTTCCATAAAGCTAATTCCACTTTATCAGATAACCCCTTGATCATATACATAGATTTTTTTTTTTTTTTTTTTTTTTTTTTTTTTTTTGTTTTTTTTGTGTTGTTTTGATCTTGACCGAACAAGAGCACTGGAGTGAAGAAGGAATAACAAAGACCATAGGAAGCAATCATAAGGTACGTCATTTGTTCTTACCTCCCAAGATATTCAATAGTTAAAATCTAGGAAAGAGTATTGTTCTGCCTTGCTTTGTTCTAGATCCAAGCGGATCTAGGGAGACTGCATGAAAGTTCAAGACCCTAAGGATTTATCCAATAACAAAATTGATGACCATAGAACAACTCATTCCCTTTGTGGCCTCATGTTTTCTCCGTGGCCATTTTCTCCTGGTTTCATTTTTCTCCTGGTCCTATCGGCCTCCTAGTCTCTCAGGATACCGACAGACCTTCCAGTCCGTGTTTCTATTTCTAATTTTACTACTTTTCAAATTTTGATATGTCTCAGGACTTATCGCACTACACTCTCATTGTAGCCTCCGAGAATGGTAAGGTTCACAGACCCCACACATAGGGTTTCCTCAAAGTGAGAGGTCCCTCGCGACCTTGCTAAAAAGGTCAAATTGCGAGAATCATGTTCTCGACCATGTAATATTGTTTACCCCAGAAAAATGTTTTTCAAAATTTCAAAATTGTTTGGTCTTCTAACCGCCGACCGCTTGAATTACCTCTTTATGGGTTTCGACCTCCGATTGATGTATTTTGCTTTTAGTTTGCATGCGAACAGCTTTTAGGGTTTCCCTGTGTTTTGTCCTTTTGTAAATTCTTGACTTTTCTTGGAAAAGCCATTCTCTTTGACTTCAGATTCTGTGTGTGTTTGATTGGTTGAGAACAAGATTGATTTAAAGTTGAGTACTTGGTTTTTCTCTATATTTCTTGCTTTAGTTTGCAAGAAATTGCCGCCTGGCAGCACGCCGTTCGCTCCTCGCTCTTCCAGCTGTTAGACGCCTGACCTCGTTATCTGCTTTTCTGCCCTCTCATTGGTATAGTGAGAGTTCTTGAAATGTTCATATCGGAAGCTTCGTAATTCTCTCGCATGAAATTGTCACCTATAATGCCTGCTCAAGAATTCGGACATCTTCGCTGAGTTAATGGCGAGATGCTAGGTATCGATCCCTATTGTTGTACATGAGATAAAGACATACCCCTGGGATAAACCTCGCTCCAAATAGCCGGGGCCTTCGGCCCAAATTCCGTTCCAATGAAAAGTTTGTGACGGCTATCAAGTCAAGTTGAAAAACTTCTAAAAGTCGTAACATTTTATTTATTCCGGTGGTTTTGATAATGTGGCTTCCTCAATTCTTCCAATGGATAAGAAAGGTGGCAGTATTCGTGTGTATGTTGATTATAGGGATATTAACAAAGCTCTTCCCAAAGACAACTTTCCAACAACTTTCGCTAATCGACACGATGACTATTCCGGTGAAATCTTCTCTCTCATGGAGAGCCTTCCGTTATAATCAAATTAACATCGCCCCGAGGACCAACATAAACCGCTTATATGTCCTTTGGGTACTTTTGCCTATAGGAAACTCCCGTTCGGTCTTAAAAACGTTGGAACGACGTTTCAATGTGCTATGCCTTATGCCTTTCATGATATAAATCATATTGTTCAACCTTATTTTGATGATTTGTCGGCTCATTCTTTACTTCGAGTCGATCACCCCACTCATCCGAGAGCCATTTTCGTTCATTGTCGGGTCTATCGTGATCTGTTTAAATTCTCATAAGTGCATTTTCTATGTAGAATTTGACCATCTTCTAGGTTTTATCATTTCTCACCACGATGAGGGTGGATCCTCAAAGGTTGGAGGATTTATCTCCCTCCTCCTTCTACACCACGCCAGCCAAACCTTTGTTGGGAAAAGCAAAATTTCTTTCTGGCTGCTTCATCCCTAATTACACCAAGATTACCGCTGTGGTTTTACTCCCAATCGCTAAAGTGTTACATAATTGCTTGATGATACCCTACAACAATGCTTTTGAAGCTTTGAATTTGTCCCTAACACGAAAGGTTCTCTTTCCCTCCGATTATAGTCGTGACTATTTTCTTTATCTTGTTGCATCTGGCATACTATTGGCATGGTTCTAGTTCAAGAGGATGATAAGGGAGGTGAGCATGTTGTTTATTAATGACGAAGTCTCACACCCACGGAATCAAGTATCAACATGTTGGCGAAGTGGCTCCTATTGCCGCTCAAGTCAGTTTCCGCCCGTCATTATATTCTCTCCGGAAAACTACAAAGGATTTCTCATTGCAACCCTATGTACCAACATTTTACACGCCAATTGCTATGGGGAAAATAATCCAAATGGATTTCCATACTCCGTGAGCTTGACTTGGAATTTGATCGTATACGCCTTAAGAAATCCTTTAGTTTTTTGGCCGAAGTTAATATGTGATCTTCTCACTGCCACGTAAATGTAGCAAGAGATTCATTAACCGGCGAATTCTTTTCCTAATTGGTAACGACGTACTTTGGTGCTGGGGATATTTCAATATTCATCTCCAAACCTAATTTTTCGCCTACTTGTCTAGTAATGAACCACGCCACATCTGTTATCAAGCTCGGTTAATACATTATTCTCGGCGTATACTCTTTACCGCTTCAGGTATTGAATCATTTTTCGACGCGTTGTCCTGACTTTTGACGAAGCTGCTAAGAAAGCTCCTGGACGGACCGCGACCGCATCATGTGGTGTAATATACAACTGGTATGCTACCAAAGATCTTGGCGTAATGTGTTATTTTTGGCCTTCCTTGTTCAACGACCGCATTACTTCATCGCTCGAATGCCATATGCCCCGCTGCCCAGACCTATAATCAGAAAATTCGGTCACATCCTGCTCCTCTTCATCCTATGGTCTCAGTTGGTCCTTTTTCAAAATGGGGCATTGATTTCCTGACGTGTCACCCTCACTCGGTCGAGGGGCATGGTTACATCATTGTAGTTGTTGATTACTTTACAAAATGGGTCGAGGCGATGCCGACCTTCGATAATACTAGAAAGACTACAACGTTGTTTCTTTTTAACCATGTCATAGCTCGTTTTGGTGTTCCTCAAGCTATCGTCACTGATCATGGTAGTCATTTTAGGAATTTTATGATGTCTGAACTTACAGAAGCGTTGGGTCTTCGTCATGATAACTCAACACCCTATTATCCGCAAGCTAATGGCCAGGTTGAAGCAATCAACAAAGTTCTTATAACTATGCTTCGAGAGATGATAAGAATTCATAAAACAAGCTGGCACACGATGTTTTTTTCGACATTGTGGGCATACTGGACATTTGTTAAATCCGCTACGGGGTTTACACCTTTTCGATTGGTCTATGGTATGGAATCCATTCTTCCTATAGAATGCAAGATACCTTCTCTAAAGCTAGCTATCCAAATCTTACCCAATACTTCTACTGAAGAAGAGCGTCTATTGTATTTGATGTGATTAGACGAAACTCGATATGACGCCACTCTAGTAATAGAATCCCAGAAGAAACGTGTTAAGGCACAATATGACAAGCATGTCAAGCCTCACGTTTTCTCTGAAGGTGATCTTGTTCTTCTCTATGAACAGGATCGAGATGCTTTAGGAGCTGGAAAATTCCAACCAATGTGGCGAGGTCCTTATATTGTTCACCGAGTTTTGGAAAAAGGAGCATATGAGTTGGTCGATTACGATGGTATCCCTTTGAGTGAACCCAGAAATGGGTTTTATTTGAAGAAGTACTATGCATAAGTCATTTGTGCACAAGTACTTGTATATTATGTATCATACTTTGTGTGTGTTACTTTAGTTTTTTTTTTACGTTATCTGGTCTCTGCCCTTATGTGACGTTGTGTTTGATTGCCAGATGTCGAAGTCTTCGCTACCCTATATTGGCTTCGTTGATGGTGCTAGTTGTAGTACTTGGAACCTAGCTTTCGTTGCGTGGGAAATCTATGCCCCAACAAACGAACTTGTATCTTTACGAGGTGTATGCCTTGGTCGTGCAACCAACAACATTGCAGAGTATAGCATCGTCATTGAATTATTGGTTGATTCTAGCTCACTTGGAATTCGTCATTTGGTTGTGCGACTTGACTCGCAGCATGTAGTACTACAACTAAGTAATATCTACTCTATTCGAAGTCCTACTTTGTTACGGGTGTATTTGTGAATTTGCCTCTTGGAACGTTATTTTCATCACATAGAATATCAACATATTCCTAGATGTCTTAATACATTAACAGATGCACTGGATAATTATGTATTGGATAGACATTTGAACCATTTATAATCAAACACATTAAAATTCACACAATATAAAGTAAATCAGTAGAAGCCATTTGTATATATAACGATCGAAAGAGTTTGTTTTTTACAAAAGTTTGTCCGAAGACCAAAATATCAAAATTTGAAGCTCATAGCTTCTACAAAGTGACATCACGGATGACGTTCACGGTAACACACAACTACTCTAGCAACCCTATGAAGAAGTTGACCCATAGCTGTTGATACCCCTACAGTGTGACGTTGATCGCATCGTGGAGCCTCTTCCAGAGTCATATATGGAATGTTTGTTGTCAAGCCCTCTAAATTCTGTTCCACCACCTGATAATCTTCAACAGACTATGGTAATGTTGCTGCTACCTCTCCTCATCGCTGGATAGGAGAAGTGCCAGGAGGTCTATACGGTCCAACATTTGTGTTATCAACAAACATTTTGTGTTAGTATTTGGATAAATATATACAAAAAAAAACATTTGAATATGGTAAAAAACTCAAAAACATTTAAAAAGAGAAAATGCGTGTACTTCTTACCGAGTTCTCCCCACTGAGCGTCCTTAGGTAGTGCTAAATCTGGATCTCCTCTGAAATCCAACTCGGCATAAGCGTAGTCATCGACCATCAACATCTGGTTTTGGAGCCAATCAAAGAAAATATCTTCGTACTTGACGATTGGTCCTACCACGTGCCGACACCACCTCAACATCCCTGGATCTCTAGGACCCAAGAAGTCCCACTCAACTTATAGTCTAAATACGGGGACCCTCTCGAGGAAGAAGGACACCAACAAAGAACCATATCCAAATTGTTTCAATTCACCTCGTCTGCATTTGGTTAATTGTATTTTGATACTGCGAAGTACAACATCCACCCAGTTAAATACTCGAGGCTCAGTACACTCGATGGCGTACTGGAAGTATCTTTGTAATGTCGTATGAGGAGCAGAAATCCAGGACATCCGAGCTATGGTAAAAAGGATAGTGTGGAGGGTCAAGTCTTGTACCCCTCAGATAAAAAAAAATTCCTTTTTCCTTCCAGCCTCTGGTACACAGTATTAATTGCAGTATTAACTCATCTTGAGCCCACCACCTCTACTACTGGTCAGAATGACATAATACCCGTGCCTGGACAATCCAGTCAAAAATTATATGTCCTCAATGTCTATGGACAAAGTATGAGCTCCTACATTGAAAACCTGCTGGTCTGGGTCCCACATATGGACCAGGTACTCGAGTAGTCTAACTTGGGCCCTCATGCCCGGGATGCGGAAGTATTTTAAGAGCCCACAATCTCTCAATGCAGCTATGGTACGAGGATGATTATCGACATTTGTATTATCCTCCTCATGTTCTCTTTCACGCCACTCAAGCACCATGTTTGTGGCTATTTATCTGCACAAGGAACATAAAAGGAGAATTAATGATTTTATTCATGTTTTGGATCTTTTTTCATTGGTTAAATATTTAAAAAAAAATTGGATTATGCGGTTCTCGTAGGTGCCTCATTTGCATAGTGCAAACACCTCACAGGTGGCTCAAGGCTCACCTGCGAGAACACATCATCTCGTAGGCCTTGTATGGGCCGCCAGCGAGAACGCCTACACTGATGTAGGGTTAAAAAAACAACTTCAAACTGAAAAACTAACCAATGAAATAAAAAATTTAAACATGAAAATGTCAAGAATGAAGAGCTTACCTTAATGCAATAGACGGCTCGTCAAATGGTCTCCTGTCACTCCCGAAAATTAATGCCAAACTCGGAGGGTAAAATGGGGGTTTTGGAGCTCAATAGTGAAAATGTGAAATGATATGGTAAAAATGACTATTTACTCATTTGATTTACTTTTTACTATGTCATTTTGGGTTTTTAATGTTTATTTATTGATTAAAACCTAATCACTAATATCTAAATGAGTGGAATGACTTGCATGTGTGATGACTTTGATAATTAAACACAAGGGTGTGAACATATTTTTCTTCGTTATGGCGTGTTTTTTATTGTTTTTCATGGTTTTTACATAAAACCTTGAGCATCGTTTTTGTCCGTTCTTACGCTCGTAAATACAAGAGAACGTGATCGAGCATAGTTTTACAACTTTTTCGGGCTCAACAAGGTTATATGAAAAAGGAACCCCCTGGAGTCCTCTTTAAGCTCTTTTCAGACTCTCTAAACATGAAAATATCGTCGAGCGACCTTTCTATTTTCACGCTCGCTAAAGTATTTTAAATACCCACATGGTGAGCGATAATTTCTCTCTTTTTCAGTCTCATCCATACTATTTTACGAAAAAGGAACTGAGAGAGTTCTCTTTTAAGTGTTTTTCCAAACTCTATAATCTTGAAAAACCTTCGAGTTTACTATCTCTGGACTCGTTAAACAAACATTGACAGACTCGTGATGGGACCTAACCACTCCTTCTTAGGGTTCGTTAAAAATACTCCGAGGGACTCGTCCGAAGGATGAGCTTATATCAACAAGCATATGTGATCCTCTTCAAGCTTGCGTAAAAATAAAGAGGTACTTGCCAAAAATGGTGGGGGAAAATTTGGGAAAGGGATATGGTTCATCTTCGTATTGATTGGCAGTAAGTGTCACTCTTGAACATGACACCCCCTATTCATCATTTGAAGTCAGTTTGGGAAATCCATTTATCTCTGTTTCGATTGATTACAAAGTCATTTAATGTGTCGTCTTTGAGTCAATGATGCTAAATAATTGGTCGTGTCATTCATATGTTCAAGAGAAGTCCATCTGAAACCTATATTGAGTCGGCCATCTGTAGTTATCCATTCTCTCCGCGTTGGCCTTCCCTATGTCCAATCCATTTTGCAAAATACTCTATTTCACCTTCAAACTCTGTTACTCATTTCGTGTCATTGATGGGGGATACATCAAGGCCCTCCGTTGATGAGTTTTGTTCCATCGACTTCAGCTCATTATCCAGAATCAAGACTTAGAAATTATTTAGTACCTTGGAACTTGCATGCCTCAATGGAAGGTTTCCTCTCTTTCGACAGTGGGTTTACATCATTGACCCCTGATCGAAAGATTCCATCGGGTGTTCAACATCAACACATTTATTCACACTCAATGGATTGTACTATGGTACCTTGGGAGTCATTGACATCAATGGTGATTTCCCTCGCACTTGTTAATGGTTACATCAATGACCGGTAATCAAGTGCTTTCTACCATGTTCGACTTCAACACGTATAATCACATGGTTAGATTCGTACTTTGGGGGACGAGATTGAAGACCCTGGATATTATCCTTGTAATCCAGGTTGCGATGGAGTATCTATAATTTGCGACACATAGATCCACTGTGTATGTTTCATGGCTATGTCATCTAGATTTGAAATCTCTCGCATAGATCCACAGCGTATTCAGTTGGCTATGCTATATTTTGACAGCATGGATCCACAGTGTATTCAGGTGGCTATGCTATATTTTGATGGCATGGATCCACAGTGTATGATTGGTGGCCATGACCCATGTCTACAATGTCATCAGTCTGTGATCTGAGTATGGGAATGCCTACCTCAGAATTGATATATATGATACTCTGCAGATGCTTGGTTGTATGCAGGTTTCCGATTAGATGTGCTCCTAGTTCTTGACACACACATGCAGCTTACAAAGTCTATCGACTGTCACTTGTTC
>SNQJ01S0116077.1:0-27931 GCA_010110895.2 Picea sitchensis | reverse complement strand
CATGCTTACCTGGCATCAGACCAACTCATATCCCTTCTTTTCCAAAACTCTATTGAACAACTCTTTGAAAATCCTCTTGTGTCAAGGCCCATGCACCCTAACCCATTATTGCACATGTGTACACGTTGGCTGACTCACAACAGCCCACGTGTACCTAACAAAGCATGAAAAAAGGAAAGTTGTCGACGGAAAAAAAAGCTATGGGTCAGTTAACTGAAACTCCTGGCCATGCATGGCTGAGGGTTCATCCAAAACCCTAGCTCCTTCTAGCCTATAAAAGAAAGGGTAGGGGTACCATTTGGAGGAGGAAAAAATATAGCGAAGAAACTTTGTCCATTTACGTAATCCATTGTCCCAACCCTTTAGCCTTTCCTCATGCCAAAGGAGATTTAACGCAAAGCAATTGAAGGACAGAAGAAGAGGAGCCCAGGATCAGGTTCAAGGAGCGGCGGACGGTCTCAGATTTTGTAAGTTGATTCACTTTCAGTAATAAAAAGAATGCTTTTCCCGTCCCAATTCATGAATTGTCTATGATTTGATTAATTTATGCCTAGTTTCTAACCCTTGAGTATAGAAGTAGCATGCATGCATAGTTGTTGCTTGTCTTGAGTGCAGGTCATCTGTGGAAGGAGTAGCGCAAGCAAGTAATCAAAGTGCAATGGAGGATCTACATCGAATGTCGGTAATAAGGTAGGTGGTCCTTTTCCATGCATTTACTGAGAAAAAGGGATTTAAATCTTGGGATGTAGGTAAAAAAGTAGTTTCTATTGGGTCAAATCTGCATGCAAGTCTGACCCTAGTTTGCTAGTCTGTAGGGTGTTTTTCCCAATAACACTCATTATGTAAGGATTCTTCGATACTAGAGCTGCTCCAGGAATCAAATTTATAGAGAAATCAATATCTCTCTTTGGTGGTAGTCCTAGTATTTCCTTGAACACATCTTCAAAATATTACAGGACTGCATGATCTTCCATATTTGGCACCTTATCCTTAAATGCTTCCTCCATATGGGTTGCAAATATTTGACATCCCTTCCTATAACACTTCTTCAGTTGCATTGTTGAGATTTCCCAGACGGTAACTGCCCTGGGAATTCCTTGGACTGTTCTTTGATTTCCTTCCTCATCTAAGCAAGTGAATGCCTTGTTATGGCAGCCTAATATGGCATGGTGTTGGTCCAACCAATCCATACCAATTAGGAAACTATATGATCCCAACGACAAGATCTTCAAATATTCCTTGGTACTTAGTCCATTCATGCCCATTGGACATGATTTAACCAATTCAACAACCTTTCTCTTAACTCCTATAGGTAGTTGCACCAGCCAAGATTTCCCATGTTTACTTCCTGGTAATTGAAATCTTTCCACTACCTTAGGGTCTATATAGCTATGACTAGCCCCTGAATCAATTATAATAGTAAAGCCATGGTTATTGATCATACCTTCAACTTCAATCATGTGTTATTGAAACTCATCTTCCTTGTTATCCAAGGATGCATAGATCCTCGGTACTCTTCTGCCCATGTCCTCCACTATTTCTGCTTGTTGGACATTATAGACAGCTCTCACCTTATCATTGTTGTGAGGAAAATATATATACTTGTGGTCTCCTTTACAACCCCAACATCGAATGGGTACCTTCCTTGACCTTTTCCCTCCTACCTCAACCATTCTATGCTCTCTAAAATATGGTTGTCCTTGAGGACTGTTTCTGAAAAATGGAGGCTTGTTTCCCTTCTGCCTCTGTTCCTTCTTGAACTTCTTCTTGTCCTCCCAAGCCTTATAGAAAGTATGCTTTCCTTTTTGTTGATCATATAAGCATTTTTCTCTCCTTATAGTTTCTTCCACGGTCTTGGGATAATCATATTGGATTTTATCACTGATGTAAGATGGCAGCCCACTCAGTTACCTTTGAATCTTCATTGTTTCATCCTTGATGAAGGATGCATACTTCAATAGCTCAAAGAATCTCTTTTCATATTCATCAATAGCCATTCTACCCAGTTTAAGTTCAAATAACTCTTTCATCGTTCTATCATAATACCTCTTGGTCAGGTATTTCTTCTCAAAACGCCTCTTGAATTCCTTCCAAGTCATGTTTTTCTCCCTGAGGTGTTGTACTTGCACCAGCTTATCCCACCACATGTATGCCTTTCCTTTAAGATGGTAGATGGAAATTCTTCCTTCTGCATGAGAATAATAGTTATGCAATTGGAAGTACTTCCTCATGCCTAGCATCCATGTCTCAGCATCTTCATCCTTCTTATGTTCTCCATCAAAAGTAGGAGGTTTGATCTTATTCATTTCTCCTTTCAACTCATCCACCCCATACCTCCTATGTTTCCTGACAAGGGATGGACTTGAGCTACTATGTGCTCTCCTATGGGAATTCTTTTCGGAGTGATGGTGATGTCTGCTACCACTCTTTGATCTTCCTTTCTTCTCGGGGGTCTTGTGCCTTCCTGATTTGTTGGATCCACTATCCTTATCCAACTTCTTTTCAATTATTTCCAAGCCTTAAATTAACTTCATGTTGAAGTCTTCTTTTTGTTCCTTGGCCTTCATAAGCCTCTCATTATCATCCTTGTGGCTCTAGACATCTGTCTGCAATTTTCTAAGGGTCTTAGCCAGATTTATGTCTTCCTCCCTTTCTCCTCCATGTCCATTGGAGTTGGTTCCTTCCCTATCCAACTAGATATTCAACCCTTTATTTTCATATTCTTGATTGAAGACTACCTGAGTATCATCCATCACTTATGTACTATGTGCTGACTCTAATCTGTAAACTGTTAATTCTACAAAAACAATGTGCAGCCAACAAAATGTTTTTAGGCTAACTATTCTTAATAATCTCATGGAAATATGACCCATTCTAATTCATTAATATATCAAACTTATTTTCTATTATTTTCCTGAGAAATTGACTATTCAGATCCAATTTATGGGTGAATAGTTATCTTCTATTGTTCAAGACCTTTCCAATGGGTGCTTCCATGCTCAATTATGAATCATGAGTAGGAAGTTATGATCACTTGAACAATTTGTCCCTTTTTTGTTCTTTAAAAAAAAAAATTGGGCACTAGTCCCTTCCCTTCAGCCTCTAATCTGCATGTGACCACAGTTGTGACCAAGTGCTAATAGTTTGGTACTTACTATGTGCTTCAGAGTTTCAGGCTTTAGGTGTTTTCAACTCACCACAACGCCAATCTCTCGAACCTCGAACTTGTGAAGTTAGCCTCCGACGTGAGAGGGATCAACGGTCCCCTCTCTCTACCCAAATCAACGACCACAATTAGCTTCAGGACTCTGTGTTTCAGGTTTCCAAAGCCTTCAATTCCACAAACCTATGGAGTTACAACTCTCAAGAGTGTCAGATCTTCTAACATGTGTCCACAACTGTCAACGGTCACGATGAACTCTAGCACTTCAGCCTTCGGAAGTTCTCAACCCACGTGACCCCACTTTCCTTCGAAGTGGCTAACCTTTGAAATGTAGGATCTTGTGCCATGTGTCCCCTGCAACCATCAGGGGCCCCACTAGTCATGCTCAAGAGGAGTGCCACTTGGAAAAATACTAGAAGCGGACACGTCATTCACATGTTTCCTATCTTTGGAACTTCAAACTTCTGAGGTTTCTACCTCATCACTCTATGATTTCCCCAAACGTCAAACTGGCGAAGTACTGAACCGGTATCTCCTCAAAACACCAACACTCCAGACTTTGGTAGTTTTCACAACTTCATCTAACCTTGCCTTTGAATGCCTAGTTTCCAAACTCGGTGATTTCCTTAGCTCCATTGTCATTCCATTATGGCGGTAACACGTGGTCCCACCAATGAGAAACACGTGTTAGGTCACCATAATTTCTAAAGTTCTGTCAAGGCACAAGTAGGTGACATGTGGTAGGATAGGTTAGGTCCACATCACCCTAGGTGACGTCATTATGCCATGTCACATCGGGAATTCGAAACTTCGGGCTTCGAAATTTTTCACAAATTCCTCTAACCTTGCCTCTGAACACCTAGTTTCTAAACTCGGTGGTTTCCTTAGCTCTGTTGTCATTCCATTACGGTGGTAACACGTGGTCCCACTGACGAGCAACATGTGTCAGGTCCCCATAAGTTATAAAGGTATGTCAAGGAACAAGTAGGTGACATGTGGTAGGATCGGTTAGGTCCACATCACCCTAGGTGACATCATCATGTCACATCACATCGGGACTTCAACACTTCGGGCTTCAAAATATTTTACTTCCACAAGCTCGTTAACTTCGGAATGCCAAACTTTCACACTAATTTGTCTTTCAGGGTCCACATAGTACAGTTGTCATCATATAAGGTGGTGACACGTGGCCCCACGTGTCGGATTGATTTTCATCCAACAAGGTTGTCAAAGTTCCATTATGACTGACACATTGCAGGACCAAGGAATTCCATGTCACTCTGGGTGACATCATCATGCCACGTCACTTCGGGCTTCTGGAATTTGTGCCTTATCAAACTTTTCTTCTCCTTCTTGACAAAAAATTTCTCTGAGATTTTGATTTCATAACCACTTATATGGCCTAATTCAAGCTTAGTGTCAAAAACTAGGCTTTGAACTTCAATTTCGTCCATTTCGACAACAATTCCCTTTTTGAAACCTTTTCTTCAACTTCCACTTTCCTGGCCCATCCAAGCTCTGTGTTGAAACCATGGCTCTGATACCATTTTGTAACATCCCTAGCCATCCAACAGGTCAAGAAATGCCACAGATGAAACAACTTTCTACTCTGATACCATTTTGTAACCATCCCCAACCACCCAACAGGTCGGGCAACACCACAGAGGAAACAACCTCTTTTGCGGAAATATTTACATATAAAACTTAACAGGAAAAGAATAGAGATAACATCTAATATTCACACATATATACATATATGTCTATCTAATGTAATTAAATAGACATCCATACTCTACTCATACACTTGTTCATGTAGAAGTGATAGTAATACATACATGCAATAAACACAGAAAATTATGACAACATTATAACACATGTACAAGATACACATCATACAGAGAACAGAGATTTCGTACTTATGTTTTAATAGATGAACACCAACTGTGTGCAGGCCTCCCGAGAACCTCCCAGCTTTAGACCATGCTGCTCATCATGCTCAGTAGTGGGTCACCCTCGAGCTGGGACTAAAATCCACACAGGGAAAATGAATCCTAGACCTAGGCTAAGGCTATGGGAAACTGCACAGTGCAACTTGAAGAATTCTCTCCAAGGAGCCTACTTACACCCACTGCTCATGGACTCTCATTCCCCACATGCTTGTCCCACCCCGGGAATATGCACCTTCTTTTTTCCATAGTCCATCGGTTGCTCCATTTCCCTTCTAGGGCTTCAGCAACAGGCCAGATCAGGAATTCTCAGAGCTCCGTAGTTGGTGTTGAACTCCCTCTAGGAGAAATCACTTCCCCAGTGAACTCTCCCACCTGGAGAGAGTTTCTCACGGGCCTGATAACATGCTTCTTCAACCACGGGCCTGAAAACCTGCCTCTTCAACCACGGGCCTGATAACCCACCTCTTCAATCCACAACAACCAAAATCGGGTAAGGAAAATGAGATGACTCAGCAATTACAGAGTTTCACAATGGTGGAAAAAGGCTATGGCTGCTAGCTTGTTCAGTGTGTGTGTGGACTACAAAAGGGAGGGCTAGAATGCTAAGCATGAACTTGTGGGAAACTAAATGGCTAGACTGGTCAAAATGATGAGAGCGAGCAAGGAAAATGGTGAGAATGGTCCCTCTGCATAATCATGAGAGAGTCTCCTGATGATAGTGAACTGTTGAGGAAGGTGGACAGAATGGTTCGTGAACCCCAACAATGATGGAACTTCCCACATAAATATGCATGTGTCCTGGGTGACACTTGGCTCTCCAGGAGCACGCTTCTCTCCACTTGGAGTTTGTTCCTCTCCCCAAAGGAACTTAGGATAACTGGTTTTATTTCCCAACTTTAGTATTTTTTAGGAATAAATTATAATATTCGCTTGGGTTAATCCCTCAATATTAACCCCTCTTTCCTAGCCTCTCATCCCCATACCAATCTCTACTCAATGGTGCTTAGTCCCCCATAACTCTTTCTTTGTGGTCGGTCTACACATGGTGATGTATTTTATTAATAATATGCATAATTACATATACAAAAATCAAGTGCACTAGCCTTAGTATCTAGGCTCTTCGGCCTAATAAACGCATAATCATGCAGCTTATAATTACTTGTCTCACCAGCCTACAAACATCATTACATTTTTCATGGGCTCGGCCTTGGGGTATTACAAAAGGGCTCAGGGAACCATGGGAATTCTAGGAAGGGTAGACCCAAATCCAGATTGGGAAATATAGAGTGATAGAATTATGGGAAGAAAGGACATATGAAGAAAGACTGCAGAGCTCCAAGGAAACAAAGAGATGGACAGCAAGAGAAAAATCAGGAAACAAATGTAACAGGTGATGTATTACAAAATTCTTTGATGTTGTCCATCTCTTTGTTTCCAAGGACATTTGAAGGAAGGGTAGACCCAAATCCAGATTGGGAAATATAGACTGATAGAATTATGGGAAGAAAGGACATCTAAAGAAAGACTGCAAAGCTCCAAGAAAACAAAGAGATGGACAGCAAGAGAAAAATTAGGAAGCAAATGTAATAGGTGATGTGTTACAAGATGCGTTGATGCTTTCTATAGATAATATTTATGATTCTTGGGTAGTAGATTCATGGTATTCATTTCATTCCACACCCCATAGGAAACATTTTCTAGATTATGTTCAAGGTGATTTTGGACAGGTTCATTTGGGTGATGATGCACCATGCAAAAATTTTGGAATGGGAAAGGTAAAAATAAAGAAAACGAATGGAAACCAATGGTTGTTGAAAGAGGTAAGACATGTTCCAAATCTAAGGAAAAATATAATTTCAATAGGGAAGTCGGCAAGTGAAGGTTGTATATCCATATTTATAGATAAGGTGTGGAAGGTCACCAAAGGATCACTAGTGATAGCAAAAGGAGAGAAGGTAGGTGCATTGTATTTATGTACTGGTAATACTAACTCTTTTATATCTTTAGCTTCTATAGGAGTGTATACAACACTATGGCATCATAATATTGGACACATGAGTGACAAGGGGATGTAGATACTTCAGAAAAGAAATTTGTTTCCATATCTTAAACAAACTGATTTGGATTTCTATGAGCACTGTGTTTATGGAAAACATAAGAGAGTCATATTTCTCAGAGTTGGAAAAGAAAAGAAGAGTGAAAGGTTAGAGATTGTGCATACAGATGTATGGGGACCAACTCAAGTATCATCTCTTAGTGTCTCTCATTATTATGTTACTTTTATTGATGATGCAACTAGAAAAACTTGGGTTTATTGCATTCGACAAAAATCTAATGTTTTTATACTTTTAAGAAATGGAAAGCTTTGGTTGAGAATGAGATAAGAAAAAGGTTGAAGTGTCTCGGATCAGACAATGGAGTTGAATATTTCAGCAAGGATTTTGATGATTACTTTTCATACCATGGGATTTGTAGAGAGAAGACAGACACAGGAACACCACAAGAAAATGGTGTGTCAAAAAGGATGAACAGGACAATCATAGAGCATGCAAGGAGTATGAGATTGCATGTTGGTTTTCCCTTATAGTTCTGGGCAGATTTTGTAGATATTTTTGTTTACTTAATAAATAGAGGACCTTCAAGATATTTTCATGGTAGAATTCCAAAGGAGGCATGGAGTAAAAACGTAAAATATTATTTTTTTAAGACTTTCAGTTGTGAAGCATTTGTCCATATTGATAAATAAAATAGAACAAAGCTTAAGGGAAAATCCAAGAAGTGTACCTTTATTGGATATGGTGTTAATGATTTTTGTTATCACTTATGGGATTATGAAAACCATAAAATCATTAGGATTAGATATGTTATATTCAATGAGAAGGTCATGTACAAATATTATTTGCAGGGAAAGAAATAGGAAAAAGAAAAAACTAGAATACACAGTGCTTGATGAGATCACTGAAAAAGAAATTCCAAAGGTACCAAAAAATCAAAATGTACAACAACATAAGCAACAGGTACCTCAAACTCCTACAAGTGTTGTTAGAACATCTACCAGGTTAATTAGACCCCCTGAACGTTACTCTCCTTCATTGTATTATTTATTTTTGATTGATTCGGGTGAAGCAGAAAGTTATGAAGAGGCAATCTAGGTAGACACTAAAAAGAAGTGAGAACAAGGCATGGAAGAGGAAATGGATTCCATGGTAAATAGCCAGACTTGGTACTTGGTTCATTTTCCTGCAGGAAAAAGATCATTGCGGAATAAATGGGTTTACAAGTTGAAGGAAGAAGATGGAGGCAAAAAGTGATACAAGGCTATACTTATTGTAAAGGGGTTTTCACAAAAGAAAGGTATAAAATGACTTCAATTAGGACTATTTTAAGTCTTGTGGATGTATAATATTTGCATCTTGAATAGTTAAATGTAAAAACAGTTATTCACCATGGGGATTTGGAGGAAGAGATTTATATCAGCAGCCACAGGGGTATGAGGTCAAAGGGAAGGAGAATTTGGTATGTAGTTTGAAGAAGAGCTTGCATGGCCTAAAGAAGGCTCCAAGGTAATGGTATTTACAGTTTGACAGGTTTATGTCAGAACAAGGTTATAGTAGATTTCATTATGATCATTTTGTTTATTTTAAAAAGCTAGAAAATGGAAGCTATATTATCTTGATATTGTATGTATATGGCATGCTTGTTGTAGGGTCTAATATGTAGGATATAATGTACTCAAGAAGAAATTATCTAATTCATTTGTGATGAAGGATTTGGGTGTTGCAAAGAAAATCCTTGGTATGAGAATAAAAAGAGATAGGAAAAATCACAATTTGGCATTGTCTCAGGGTGAGTACATAGAGAAGGTGTTGGAGAGGTTCAGAATGCAGAATGCAAAACTAGTTAGTACACCTTTGTCCAACCATTTAAAATTAACCAAATAAATGTGTCCCAAGACATGGGAGGAGATAAAATACATGTCCAGGGTCCCTTATTCATCAGCAGTTGGAAGCTTGATGTATGTGATAGTTTTCACAAGACCAAATATTGCACATGCAGAGGGAGTTGTGAGTAGGTGTATGAAAAATTCAGGTAAAGAACATTGGGAGGAAGTAAAGTGGATTCTTAGGTATTTGAGAGGTATTTATACTCATGCATTATGTTTTGTAGGTTCAGACATTGTTCTATAGGGATATGTTGATTCAGATATGGCAGATGATAAATATAGTAGGAGGAGCACCACAGGGTATGTTTTTATTGTATGTGGAATAGCAGTAAGTTGGATTTCAAAACTGCAAAAGGTTGTTTCACTTTCAACAATAGAAGCAGAGTATGTTGTTGCTATAGAGGCTAGTAAAGAAATGATTCAGTGACAGAGGTTTATGGAGGAATTGAGAAAGAAGTAGGAGAACAGCAGGTTGTATTGTGGCAGTGAGATTTTCATTCATCTTGCAAAGAACTTAGCCTTCCATTCGAATACTAATCATATACATCTCAGGTACCATTTCATACAATTTGTCTTGGAAGATGGAAAATTGAAGTTGGAAAAGATACACACTAGCCAGAATCCTATAGACATGTTAACAAAGGGAGAAACCAGGGAGAAACTGAGTTCCTACTCAGTTTCAGTTGGTCTTCAAGCATGAAGGTGAAGATGAGAAATTTTCCAAGTCCAAGGTGGAGTATAGTCCAGCATGTAAAATAGCAGTGGAGTTGTTGAGATCAGTCTCCAAGTGGGAGATTGTTGGTTGTGGAGCCTGATTATCTTCTTATTTCATAAGTATTTCTTTCTAGTCATGTTGATACCCCATGAATATTGTACACACTAGAATATTGTACACCCATCCACGTGGGGGGGTTACAAGGGGGGTTGATCCCCTCACCTGGGGAGTCCAATGGAAAGTGGGGCTCTGACGAGGGTTCGGGGGAAAATCCCCCAAAGGAAAAATTTCCTTGTAAATGTATATTTTAATTTCATAGTAAATATAGATCGTTCATTATAAGGTCACAGATCTGACGGTAGAATTTATGTTAGGGTTTTTTCCCTAGAAGGCAACCCTATTTTATGAGGGAAATGTATTGTGTCTATGTATCAATTGTGAATATTGTATTCTGAGAGAGGATACTGTGAGAGAAAGAAGATGAAGTTACAGTGGGTGTGTTGTAGGTTGTATCCCTTCATTTGTTGGATAATAAAAATGAAGGACCTGGCAATTTCTCTGGTGGACGTAGCCAATACTGGGTGAGCCACCTATATTTGTGTCTCCATTGTATTGTGTATCTTCTATGTTTTATTTCCGCATTTTATTTTATTTTACTACTCCATGATCATGTTTTTCTAACAAGCCACGTCATGCAGTTGGATAAAGAGTTTATCTCTCTCGATCCTCATTGTTTTGACAAAATAGAAGACTATTTAGTGCATGTCAAATAACTCTAGTTGAAATTGGGAAAATGTGTAAAGAACTATCAGAAGAAGGATGGGAAACTCATCGAGTTGGTCCTGATGAATTTGAGAACACCATTCGACATGTTTGTGTTGAATTTCCACACAAAATGGAAAGAACTCAAGGAATATGGTAAGGATTACACCTTTGAATATTTATATGTGCTTTTGATTATTGGTTATCACATAGTGATTCAAGAAGGTAAGCTTGGTGGTAAAAATCAAGCTCGCTTGCTCAAGGGAAAGAACAAGTTGGATCCTAGGGATAGAGTACGATTTGATACCTCTGCACAGAGACTTGGAAGCCGCGGCCATAAACCTAAGGGACAGATAGGTGCTCCCCAGTGAAGTCCAAATAAGAAGACATGTCATTACTATGGAAAAATTGGACATGTGGAGAAAGTATGCTATAATAAGAGAGACAATTTAGAGGAGAAGGTTAAATGCTTGGAAGGAAATGTGTTCATTGAATGTTGACCCACTGATAATTTCACCTTCCAAGTCAGAACTTCTCATGCCTTACTGTCTCATTCTATGCAGAATGAATGGTTAATCGACTATGGGTGCACTCATTACATGGATAAGGATGCATCCTTGTTCACATGGTTGGATGAAGATAAGGAGAGAAAAATATATGTTGTTGATGATTTTGATCTAGATGTTGTTGGTCAAGGTGATTTTACCTGTCAACATGGGAATATTTTCAACATCTATCATGTGCCAAAAATTAGTGCCAACCAATTGTTTGTTGCTTGGTTAACACAGACATGTAAGTTTGTGGAATTTTGGCTAGATTGGTTCTATGTCAATGATTTGAAGAAAGGTAAGACGATTGTCGTTGGAGAGATTCTCGACCCGAAGGATAGTTTGTATAAATTATGTGGCATGAATCAACCTGAAAGTGAACCTATTGTTCTTGTTTCTCACACCGATGACCGAAGTCGAATTTGGCATGAATGACTCAGACCAAGGATAATTTTAAGGATGGAAATTTATTTTGAAATGTACAAACCTTGGTGAATATTACTGGTCCTTTGTATGTCAACTATAAATGTTTGGCGATATTTTTGTTAAAATATTCAAATTTCTAAGGATTTTATATATTTTTTATAAAATTTTGGCGATTTTTAAGGTAAAATAATATGGTCCTATAGAATTTGGGAGAATAATTTTTAGAATGGAAAATCATTTTTTGGTAAAAAACATGGAAAATTATCCCATGGGAGAAATTTAAACCCTAAAATTTTACCTGACACGGACACCTGAACTTCTGAAGTCTGCAAGCACTGGAAACTTAAGACGTGGTTACTAGTTTACCTAAAGTGTTTTCCCCTAAAGGAGTTTGTAAAGGTTGTGTGTTGGAAAGCATCATCAAGCACCGTTTGACTCTAGTAAAGTGTGGCGAGAATAGAACCTACTGGAATTGGTTCATATTGATGTATTTTGCATCAATCTACCTTCAATGGCAGGTGCAAGGTATATTTTTACTTTCATTGATGATTTCTCTTGTTTCACATGGATCTATTTTCTGAAGAATAAGAACTTTGTCTTTGAAAATTTCAAGGAGTTTAAATCCTTTCCTGAAATGAAATGTGTTTGACCCATCAAGTTCTTGAGATCAAAAAAATGTGGTGAGTATGTAAATCGACCTCTTGAAGAATACCTAGCTTGATCTCATCATTTTTATTTGTAACATATTTTCTTAGCTCCCCGTTATCCTTTTGAAATTTGGAGATATTTTATTTTGTTTCCCTTAAATCCTCATGAGTTTTATACATCTCCTCCCTTTTTGTATCCCTAATCCATTTACTTGAGAAGAGTTATTCAAAATTTTCACATGTGATGTTTAGTCTAGTATCATGATCAATACTCGTCCACCATTTACAATATTCAACAAACAAATAACATTTTTTTTCCATTAAATCATTTATTCCATATTTCTTTACTAACCATTCCATAGGATTGATTTCATCTTAATCTTCGTTTCCACTAAAGTAAGGTATTTCCATTGATTCTTAATTGAGGTCTAACCCAAACCTAAACTTACAACCTTACTATATTATGAATAATTATCTCAAATAGGTATAATAATTGTTCCAATATAATATTTTATGTTTTCTCTTTTCATTGGCTTTTGAATCATCTCAATCGGGCATTCCAATCAAAATTTAGGATAGTTTTAAGAGAACATACCTTTGAAACCCTGATTTGGAGTCTATCCTTCTGGCCAACCTTCCTTTTGAGGTATTTCTAAAATTTTGGTACTTATAAGTCTAAAATTTCAGCCTGATATTTCTTCTCTGCAATGCCATGGGTTTGGCCAAACTTTGAAGTGCCAAGTGAAAGTTATCATAACTTTCCCAAACCTTGCTGATTTTTGGACTATTCTAGAGAGCGAACTTGTACAGAATGACACGTGTCCAATATTTGATAAATTGTTCTGAAATTCGTACCAGAAATACTATGGATTGTCCTTTTTCAAATGAAACTAGTCTCACTAAATTGGTATGCTCTCTGAAAAAGATATTACTTTTTTACCTAGAACACATGTTTGAGACTAGTTATAGGACTAGTCAAAAACCCTATCTTCCACAGGGTATATCTCCAAAATTATAACTTCCCATAACCTTAAATTTGTACCACAAGTACATCTCTATGTCTTCTAAATAGCCTCTATTTGTTTTGTTTGAAGTGGCCCAGAAAAATGTTATAGTGAAAATGCTAATATGACTTTCTTTGAGAAGAAAAACCCTAGGACCGATGCTTTGATACCAAATGTAATGTTCCAAATGCTTAAAATATTAGAATAAATCATAAGTACACACCATTTACAGAGTGTGAGCATCGATCACAACTACAAGATAGATAATTTATACAATGACTCCTTAAATAATAGGGGAACCTCCTCCAAATAACCAAGTACATTCATACATCACAATTCAAATGTCCTCAATAATGAACACATGATATCTATATATACATATTCACACCTACACATAAGGCCCCTTTATTATTAGGTCGATTCTATTACATATATATTTACACATTACATGTACATGTATCCCCATATGTGCCCCCCCTTAATGTCATATCATATACATTTAACCCTATATATTCCCCCTTTGGGTCATAACATCGAATCCCTCCACCGGATCATTGTAGGATGATCCCTTTGATGTTGTCCCTAACACTAGTTCTCTTCTTCTATTTTGCAGTCATTCGATTAGACATTCTAACTTTATTCTTGTTCCAAATCGATTATCTACCTCTGCATTGACTAGTCTTTCGATCTCTATTTTGATTGTTTTGTCACCTCTGTCAATTGAAAAATCTCTAACTTTTGATCGACCTGTTGCAGTGAACCCTAGTTCACTTGTTTCTTTTCTACCCAGATGGGATACCAAGATAATTAAAGTTGTTGGAGTTGATGTCAATGATGTCTCCTTCGGAAGACAAACTTGAAGTCAAAAGAAACATGTCAGTGTTACCTTGATGACTCATGTCCTTGAAACTTCTGATCATATTTCCTACTCAAATGTTGAAGGAAGAACTGAATGGGAACATGCCATGTAGACAGAAATTAATTCTTTGTCAAAGAATCACACTTGGAACTTAGTTCCCTTGACTGTAAGGAAAGAACATTGTGAAGTTTCAATGGGTCTACAATACCAAATTCACCTTTGACAATGTTGTTGAGCGACATAAGGCACGCCTAGTTTCCAATGTCTTTTCTCAACAAGAAGACATCAAATACACTAAAACATTTTCCCTTTTTTCAAATATGAACTATTTTCCACTGATTATTTCCCTTGCTACTTGTTTTGGATGGAAAATCCATCAGATGGATATGAAGAGTGTCTTTCTTCATGGAGACCTATTTGAAGAAATTTTCATGGAGCAAACAACTGGTTTTGTGAGCTATTCTAACTTGGTTTGTCGACTCAAGAATCAACTTTATGGTTTGAAGCAGGCTCCCCCATCTTGGTATGTTGAGATTGATAGTTTATTTCTTCGACTTGGTTTTAAACATTGTGGATATGATCACATCTTGTATGTACTCCATACCAATGGTGACACTTTGATTGTTGTTGTATATGTAGATGATCTCGTCATAATTGGAAATAATAATGATCTCATCCTTAGATTGAATAAATATCTTGATGACTCCTTTGACATGACAAATCTTGGTACTCTGCATTATTTTTTTGGTCCTCAAGTGTTACCACTATGTGACGGATTTTCCATTTATCAATCTAAATATGTGATGGATTTTTTGACATGTTTTAATATGGTTGATTTTAATCCTTGTGCTACTCCTTTTCAATCTAGAGTAAATCTCACCAAAACTTGTCAAACACCCCTAGTCGATGCTACTCTCTATTGACAATTGGTTCATAGTATTATTTATCTTACTCATAGTCGACCTAATAGTCCCTTTGTTGTTAGTGTGGTTTCCCAGTTTATCCAGGACCCTAAAGAAAGCCACTAGAAATAAATCAAATGAATTGTTCATTATCTCAATGGTATCACTCATTTTGGTATCAAGTATTATCAAAGTTCAGATTCGTTGATCACCTTCACTGACTCCAACTAGGCTGGCAACAATGATGATCAAAATTCCACTTATGACTATGTGTTTTGCTTTAGCACTGGACCATTTGTGTGGTCATGCAATAAATAGAAGGTAGTCTCTTTGTCAACTACAAAAGCATAATATCATGGTGTCGTTCAAGCGGGTATTGTAGCAGTCTGAAACTTCCAACTTTCGAGAGAACTTGGCCTTCTTGTTCAGACCTTGACTATAATCTATTATGATAATCAAAGTTCCATACATGATGTTGTCTTGGGTTGTTTCACACTTGCATGTGTCCTTCTTAATGTTGGAGAGTTTAGACCCAGGTTTCATCCAGAGTTGAACAACAAAACCCCAAAGCATAGGCATATTAATCTTTAGCCAAGGTTGAAGAAGGTCTCGCCTAAGATGCAATGAGGATCATAGAGACCATATAGTCTTTTCACAGGGATGAAGGAATAAATAAACAGGGATCCATCTAGGATAGAATTCATACACTCCGTTAACAATATATTACTATTATCAATATGTAAAACAATACACACACATATCCAAATAACTCATGAGTGCCACATGATAGATCAGAATTGTTGCATCTTTATTACTCCTTCCATTCCATTGAACAAAATCATACATTAATAAAACTATATTCAATAGAAACAAAGTTTAATGTACTCTTTAGATAATTTCCCATAGTTACAATACATTGTGCTATGTGTATCCTTTCAGAACTCAGAAGTATGATAGACTCGTACTTCTATTCAAAATAATTACATCATTACACTACTAAAAATTCTCAAAGTGAGCTCAACACACAACAAACAACAACCTAATGAATCCTCTAAGATGGTGTGTAACTCTATTTCCTATGTTGTTGCTTCATTTTATAGATTTATCTACTCGAGATATCTATCTCTTTTAGTTCTTCTCCACTTTATTTACTAACAAACTACCTCTCACTCTTTTGGAACCTGCATGCAGTCCATGTAGCCTTCTAGAATAAGGGAAATCCTAACTTCCTTGCTGGCTCATCCTCTGGTTCTTCCACATTCCCTTGTGTTGTTGTAAGTAATCATTAAGGGATATTTCTTGACGATTCATTTCTTGATTCCAACATGTATCTTCTTGATTTCTGGTGCAACTAACAAAACTCAGGCCAGTGTGCACTTGGTAGACTTTGAACTTGGTGTGTCCTCTCAAAAATTGGTCTGGTGCATGCCCCTTGTGCAACTACTTGGATGAAAAAAAAAATTGAATGATCACACACAAATTCATTTATGCGTGCACACAAGATAAACCCAAAACTTTGGGTGCCAACAGGCCCCCACCACTATTACTTGGCTTGTCCTCGAGCCAACTGCCTCATAGAATTACCTTTGCAACGGATGGGACAATGCTTTTGAGTTCCTGCAATAACTCCTTAAATTGGCGCTCGATCTCATCAAGGTATCCCTAAAGATCCTTCATAAGTTGAACATCCACCTTGATTTCGACTGTTGTGACTTGAGAAGTTGTCAAGTCGATTGTGTTGATTTTCTCAATGAGAGGGTCGACAACAACCTACGCATCTGAGAGCTATCTAAAAAATATTAAGGCATTATTAGATGCATAAGTGATCATCTCTGATATACTTTGTTGCTCATCCCAAGCTGTAGTGATATACTTTGTTTTGTTTCAATTTCTAACATCAAAGCGGTGTCGTCCCTGGAGGAAAAGAATCTCAATCTCGCTTTTGTTGTGAAACTTATGCCTCGGCTTCCTGAACTCTATCATGGATAGTAGTTAGTTCTACAAGAACCTATAAATAGTCCCACAAATTAAATCTTTGATTGACCAACACTAAAAAATATTGGGCATGGTTTAGGTCATCCTTGACAACTACTTTGGCAAGGGAAATACGCCTTTGTAGTTATGTCTCCTCCAACACTACCTAGTTAATCTATGTATGAAGTTAAATATTCTAAGATTATAGGACATGTATGCGCTCAATAACTGTATTCATTTTCTGCAAGGCCAAAAGCTCTAGTTGAACCTTCTCATGTTGATAAACCTAGGAATAAGCCTCGTTAAGAGCAGTGACCATCTTGGTGTGAATAGCAAGGATAGATGTATATTATCGTTGAGTTTTTGTATGCATATCGACTTCAGCAATGTGCAAACTTTGTAAATTTTCTCGGGCCTCTTCAACTTTCTGACATGCATGGGATTCTTGTTGTAAGTGGGACCTCATGGCAGCATGACTAGAGACTTCTTGTTCAAATTGAAGGCATAGTTGGGCTTTCTCACAAGCAATAGCTTAGTGGCATTCCCCCAGATCATGGACCATAGTAGTGATAAAGCTCTAGATTTTAGTTGTAGGGACCTGTCACAGGTCAAGTTCTATCATGGTTGAGGATGAAGGGATCACCACAATCGGGTCGACAATCAACACTCTATGTTGATTGGCTCCCGAAACATCGATGGCTTGGGTTGTTGAGGGTGGCGATTTTGGTAGGGAGGGAAGATCCAATTATTGGTCCAGAACATCCACCTTTCACATCATGTCATTTTGAAAGACCTATTGTTTATCCAACTGTGCACTAATATCCTTCATCATTTTTGCTACATGTTAGCTCTGTGTTGGAAAACCAACCTCTACTTGGTGTGAGGTAGTTGTATGCAAGTGTTTGATGGAACTAGGTCAGAATTTGGGTTAGGCCAAGGAAAGTGGAACTTATTCTTCAATTGGAGTCACACGAGGTGGAGATGAGTGATCTCTGTTAGAGAAAGAGTAAATTTTGATGTGAGTTGTGACCTAAGTTTTGGATTCTCGCTTTCTCTTTTTCACTGCTGCAGTGCCTACGTCAGATCCACCTATGCTATGGATTTTTTCAGCTCAAGTGGGAGACTCGCTATCCTTATACTAGTCTACTTTGTCATGATTATGGGTAGAAGCCACAACCCTATTGTGTTCCTCTAAATTCTTTGTAAATAGCTCAAATTCCTCTTGCACCTCCGACAAGGGAAGTTGGTATTTGGTAGGCCAATGTGCAACTCCATCCATAATATCCCTCTTCGTAATATAGAAGGGGAGAATTGATTTTGTATTTCCATTAGCTACTTGTGAAGATATTAAAACATTATGGAAATTACATTTAAATTTAATATAACCCTCGTACCTATCAAATATGTGGGTTGGGATGCGGAACCTCTCAGTAGAAACATTGATCAACTGAGTGTACCATTGACGGAAGGCTTTAGCAATCATCGCATGGGCCTCTGCATTTTTGGAATGTTGGAGCTATAAGAATCGAGGAGCAAGAAATTATGGGGCCTATTCCATGTCGATTTCAAATCCAAGTGGTGGTCTCCATAGCACCATACCTAGCAATAGGATGACCCAATTGTACTAAAATTCTTTCCCTTCATCTTAAGCATTCAAATAGTCAATGATGAAAATTTTTGATAAACAAGGCCCAAGCTAACTTAATCCCATCAACATAATTCTTTGTCATTAGAACAACCTCGATGGTGCATTATTCCTTTCATAACTTGCAAATAAGTTTACATGTAAGTAGTTGTGTTGCAAACCTAACAATTGAATCATTAATGTTAAGGATTAAAACCCCGCGCTTCCCCCTGCATGTGTCATATTTAGAATAAACTTCCTCCTGCGGTGCATGCTTTTCCCTGAGACTATCCGTCAGATATTCTCCATAAGTGGGAAGGCCTGAAATCATGTGTATAATGGATTGGTCAATAAGATAGGGTTGGTCCAACCATAGGTAACCCCCATGCACTCTAATAAGGAGGGAACAAACAAATGACTGAACATCCAAAGCCCGACCAAAATGCATACATTTAAGGAGGGAGAGAATTTTGGATTTCCTTAGGGGTATTTTCCACTCCTGCATCACCACTTTGTCATTATTACTTCAGGCCACTTTTCTAGTACTTTATCAACAACTTTGCATTGTGAACACGTCGTGCTTCCAACGAAAGCATGAACTTTGTTTTCGTCGTTACAATTTTGATGCTCTTTCGAGCAACAAATGTTTGTTGTTAGTCCGACTATTGTTCCGATGAAAAACGTTAGTTGATCGTCTGATGAAATATTCGTTGGTATCGCGTCGATATTCAAACGATGACTTGAACCCATTTTTGTCAGAGCGGGAGGGTCGAAACAGGGACGACTCGGGTCATGTTATTGTTTCGAAAACTTACGTATCGCAACAACAATGACATTTCCTTGAATGGTTTGTCGAAAGAGAAATGACTAAACCATGAACATTTTCCAAATAGTTCATCGAAAGAGAAACGAATAAACCATGAACATTTGTTGAAATGTTCGTCGAAGGAGCAATGACTAATCCATGACCATTCGATGAAAGAGAAATGAGAAAAAGCATGAACATTAATTGATAAAGAACCACATTTCATTGAATGATTTGTCGAAAGAACAATAGCCTAACCTTGAAGTAATATCGAACCGTTGTCAAAAGAGAAATGACCCTGTCGTCAGAATGTCGACAAAGACTCTATAAAATTTAAAAAAAAATATGTGTATAGAAAATATGTTGGCGTGTTGATGTATCTTGGATCATGAGAGAAGGGAGGGCATGCTCCATTGATGCGTCGATGGCCCGATTGTCCAACAGAAAATATGATCTTGGTCGTCCATATCGAACCAACGAAAGTCATCGATTTGGCTCCACAAAACTCCAGAAATTGACTAAGGCATAACCGAGGTCATGTTGACATCATCCTAGATGTGTTTTGTAACGTACCCATCCACCCACATGTCGAGCTACATCACCTCAATCCCACTTCTTGACTTATTTTGACTTTTGTTCTAACTTGTAATTAATAAATATGCATGCAGTAGTCACATGCATAGATAAATTTTCATCCTACAACATAATTAAGATGAACCATATGTCACACACAGCAATAACCAGCAAGCATGCATATTATGGATACGAAATTCATAGATAAATAAATGCACAGCAGAATAATTACACAAGTAAATGAAACCATAATAGAGAGAAATTATCTTTAATGAAACGAAACACCAATTGGCTACATACTAAGGATGTTCCATCCAACCGTAGACATCGTTATTCCAAGTCTCAACAACAGTGTCACCCCTGAGCCAGGGCTATGAATCCACAAGGATGGTTCCAGAGTGTCACTCGGCCTCCCAAACCAGTCAGGACTCAAGATCTCATAGGATTTTCATCACCCACGAAAATCCAAAGTACACTATCTCTCTTCTACCCATCCTACACAACCCAAGTGAATGGACCCCCTTCTCTGCCACACAATCCCTTGGATTGTCCATCTTCTTCCAAGGATCCAGTGCAGTTTCTCTAGAATCTCCATGTTGGGACTCTTAGGACTCGCAGTTGTGAGAAAAACTTAACACAGGGTAAATTATCTCATACATGCAGGCCTTGGTTCATGGCTAGAATACACCAGCAGTCTCTACAACCAACAAAACCATGGCTCCTCTCCAACAGTTTGTTTTCCTTTCCCAAGCCAAGACACCAAATGAGGAAAGGCGAGTGGGTGAAAGAATGAATGGATTGAGAAAAGAATAAAATGTGTGAACAATGATCAATTGAGTGAGTGACTGAATGAGTGAATAAGAAGCAACTAGAAGAACAAGAATGAGAATGATAACGAGAAGGATAACTTCCCAAACAGACTAAGGACGAGTTTATGTAATTCTTGGAATTAAGGAACCACTTGTCTTTCCCTGCAAGACGCTCATGTAACTATTAATCTCCATTAAAAAAAAATGGGTAAACAAAGTATAAAATAAATACGTATCCCCTCAAGCCCCCTCTCATATGGAATCATACCCCCCTATAACTCTTGTCCTTGTCCATCTAGCAGTCGGTGATGTATTTATTAATAATAATGATCAAAACATTATATTTCCTAGGCACACTGGCCTCTTTCAATTGTTTGTCCACTCTGGCCTTTCATGGATTAAAAAAGTACATTATTTAATACAAGGCTCAAAACACATGGTGTTACATTGCCTCCCCCTTATTTTGGCATTGTCCTCAATGCATATACAAAACAGAGATCTAAATCTCAAAATTTATTCAAAAAGTTGTGGGTACTCTGCCCGCATGGCATTTTCACGCTCCCAAGTAACATATTCAAGACCATAGCAAGTTCACTGGACCTTTACCAACTCTATAACTTGATTTCAGAGAATTTTGACTTTTTTGTCCAATATTTGCATTAGCTAGACCTGAAAGTATCCCTCTGTCTCTACCTGAATCATATTCCAATCAATAACATGGTTAGGACCATGTACATATTTTTTTAACAAAGAGACATGAAATACATTATGCACATTCATAGAAGCAGGCAATGCAAGCATGTATGCAACTAGCCCTATTTTGTCCAATATCTCAAATGGACCATAGAATCTGGCTGCTAGATTTGTACAACTACCCAACTTCAAAGAGCTTATCTTGGGCTTCACTTTTAAAATCACATGCTCCCCCACTTTAAATTCTCTAGCTGTTATGTTCTTATCTGCATAAATTTATTGTCTATCTTGAGTTGCTTTTAAATTCTACTTAATTCTAACCATCTGGTCTTCCATATCCTTGAGAAATTATGGCCCAAGTACCACTTTGTCTACTAGGTTGTCCCAACTTACTGGAGTATTTCATTTCCTTCCATACAACGCTTCAAATGGGCTCATTTTCAATGAAGCTTGATACCCATTATTATAGGCAAACTCAACCAAGTGCAAGTAATATTCCCACTTAGATGTTTTATCCATCACATACATTCTCAACATGTCTTCAATTACTTGGTTGATTCTCTTTGCCTACCCATATGACTGTGGATGGTATGTTGTGCTAAAGTTCATATTTGTACCAAATACTTTAAACAATCCCCTCCAAAAATTTGAAGTAAACTTTACATCTTTGTCTGAGACAATTGTCTTAGGTATCCTATGCAACCTATCAATCTCCCTCATGTAACTTTTTGCAATATTAGTTGTTGTATGAGTCATTTTTACAGGAACAAATTGAGCAGCCTTTGTTAATTTATCAACCACTACCATGATTGAATCATGTTGTCTTGTTGTCCTGGGAAATTTAGTTATAAAATCAATGGTTACCACTTCCCATTTCTTCTCTGCAATTGGAAATGGTTGTAGCAAACCCGTCGGGTGCCTATGCTCAGCCTTCACTCTCTAACATTTCATACATCTGGAAATGTAATCATCAACATATTTCTTCATTCCTGACCAAAAAAATTGGATTCTTACTACTGCAATTGTCTTCTGGTAAACGAGATGTCTGGCATATGGAACAATATGCATTTATTTTAATACCAAATTCCTAAGTTCTTCGGAACTAGGAACATAAATTCTATTTTTATGCATAAGTAATCCATATCCCTTCATCTCATATTCTTTAATTTTATGTTGTACATTTTCTTGGTGTAATATTTCCTTTACCTGTAGGTAATGTTGGTATGTGACAACAACATCTAAAATGCTTCTCTTTAAATCTGACTGATGCATACTAATAACGGTAGCATGCATGATATGTACTTTTCTACTAAGTGCATCAGAAACCTTATTTTCTTTTCCTTTGATATGCTTGATTTCAAAATCGTATTCACTTAAAAATTCCATCCATCTCATTTGCCTGACATTCAAAGATGGTTGTTCAAAAAGATATTTCAGACCACAGTGGTCTATTCTTAGTTCAAATCTCTTCCCGATGAGATAATGTCTCCACATCTTCAATGTGTGAACAATGGAAGCAAGTTCCAAGTCATGTGTGGCATAGTTCCTCTCATGTTCTTTAAGCTTTATGGACTCATAACCAATGACATGTCCATTTTGAGTGAGGACTCCACCAAGTCCTTCCTTGCATGCATTTGTACATACCACAAAACTTTAATTTGGGTCAGCAATCTTTAAAATAGGTGCACTAGTAAGTAATTCTTTCAGCATATTAAAGTTCTCTTCACACTCAGATGTCCATTCAAATTTAATTCCCTTATTTTGAAAAGAAGTGATGGGATGAGAAATCTTAGAGAACTCTGCTATAAATATTCTGTAGTAACTTGCTAATCCCATAAAAGATCTGACTTTTGAAACATTCTTGGGTGTTGGAAATCCTCTAATGGCTTCAATCTTCTTTGGATCCATTGTTATACCTTGTCCTGAAATAATATGTCCCAAGTAATGGATATGTTCTTGGTAAAAATAACACTTATTAAGCTTGGCATACAACTGATGTTCCCTCAGTAATTGCAATACCAATCTTAGGTGATGTTCATTCTCTTCCTCTGACTTAGAATAGACAAGTATGTCATCCAGGAATAATATGACAAACTTATCTAAATAATTTCTTAATATGTCATTCATTAAGCACATAAAGACAGTGGATGCATTGGATGGTCCAAATGGCACCACTACAAATTCATAATGCCCATACCTGGTTCTAAAGGTTGTCTTATTGATTTATTCTTCCTTGATTCTTACCTGATGGTATCCTGATCTCAAGTCTATCTTTGAAAATATATTTTCCCCTCTTAGATGATCAAAGAGGTCATCAATTCTACGTAGAGGGTACTTGTTCTTCATAGTGGATTTATTTAGCTGTTGAAAGTCAATACACATCCTCAAAGTTCCATCCTCCTTTTCAACAAAGAGTATAAGTTCTCCCCAAGGAGAAACACTTGGACGTATGTACCCTTTCTTCAACAACTCTTCCAACTGCATTTGTAATTCTTTTAATTCTAGTGTACTCATTTTTTAAGGTGTTTTTAATACCAGGGCAGCCCCTGGCACTAAATCAATAGAGAAATCTATATCCCTCTTTGGTGGAAACCATGGTATTTCTTGGAATACATCTTCAAATTCTTGTAGAACTGATAATTCCTCAATGCTTTTCCCCTTTGTATTTTCTGGCTCCTCCACATGGGCTGCATACAATTGACATCCTTTTCTGAAACATCTCTTCTGTTGTAAGGCTGAAATCTCCCTTATATAGATGGGTCTTGTAACTCCTTTCACAGTGTTATGCTTTCCTTCTTCATCAAGACATGTAACTGTCTTGTTATGACAATCTAGGAAAACATAATGCTTGTACAACCAGTCCATTCCAATTAGAATATCATAAGACCCCAATCGTATTATGTTTATATCAGTATTAGTATTCACACCATTAAACTTATGGAACAACCTCCGACCATATCAAGGATTCTCCTTTTGGTTCCAGTGGCTAGTTGAACCAAACTTTATTTTTCAAGCTTACTTTTCTCCAAACATAATCTATCCACTACTTTAGGATCAATGTAACAATGACTTGCTCCTGAATCAATTAAAATAGCAACATGATGCTTAATGATCTTACCTTCCACCTCGATCACATTGGATTGGTACTCTACTTGTCGATCATCTAAGGCTGCATAAATTATTCCCATGTCTTCTACTATTGTAGCATATTGGATGTTGTGAATGGTCTTCACTTTGTCCTTTATGTGAGGGAAATCCTTGTACAGGTGATGTTCTTTGCATCCCCAACATTGGAATGGTGGTCTTCCCCTTTTTCCCAAGAAGTCTTCTCTCTTGGGCTCATCCTTAACATACTGGTCTTGATGATTTTTATTAGGGTTATTTCTAATGAAAGGAGGTTTGAATCCCTTCCTCCTCTGATCAAATTTATCCTTCTTATTATCCTTCCAAGATTTATTCGTGGATTCTCTACCCTTTCCTTGCACATATAGGTACTTATCCTTCATCATGGTCTCAGTCAAAGTCCTAGGTTCATCATATTTAATCTTCTCTTTATAAAAGGACGTAAATCCACTCAAAAACCTTTGTACTTTCACCTTCTCATCTTTTATAAACCCCGCATACTTTAGAAACCCCACGAAATTATTCTCATACTCAACCATGGTCATGCTGCCCATCCTGAGTTCAAAGAACTCCTACATTTTCTTGTCATAGAAGTGCTCTGAAAGGTATTCCTTCTGAAAATATTTCTTGAACTACATCCAAGTGATCCTAATTTCATTAATGTGCTCAACCTGCTTTAGCCGATCCTATCACATAGCATCTTTCCCATGTAAATGGTAGGTGGAAATTATGGCTTCTAGGTTTGAGGAGTAGTTATGCAATTGAAAATACCTCATGAGTCCAAGCAACCATGCTTCAGCATCATCTTCCATTCCTCTTTCACCATCAAAGGATGGTGGATTAAGCTTCCTTAGCTCTCCTTGCAAACTTTCCAATGCATGCCTTATCCTTTGGTGCCTAATAGAAGACACCTATGGACTACTTATGGAATCTTCATATACATAAAATTTCTTTGTTGAGTAGGGAGGTGAGTGATTCCTATGAGTTCTAATAGCACTTATTGAATAACCATTTCTTCTGTGGTTATCTCTTCTTCCATGACATCTTCCCTCTTCCTCCTATTTTGATTTTGATCCATTCTTTGTTTGCCTCTGAAACTGATTCAAGCTTTGCATCACTTGAGAATTTATTTGATTGTGTTCTCTTATCAGTCTCTCATTATCTTCAGGCTTCTCATAGTCTATGTTAATGTTTCTTTCTCCCCTTTGGCCTGGTGTCCATTGGATTTTGTCTTTGCATTACCAAATATGATATTCTAACCTTTGGCCTCTTTATCATGGTTGGAAGCTCCCTCTCCTTCTTCCATTTCTTGAATACGCATTCTTATACTAAACCGATATGTTCACACCCCCAAATTCTGCAAAATGTGCAAGCTACCATTTTGTTAGAATTATGCATATTAAAAAAAAATGCCAAACAATGCTACATGTACTTTGCTTCTTAATTCATGAAGAAATATCATAGTTATCCAAAATAGAATGATTCTATGTCCTTCTCCTCTGAATCATCTTTCCAATGACTGAAATCTCTCCACAATAGGATATTGGAGCTTAAAGTTAGGGCTCCCTAAAAAAAACCCACTTTCAACCCCCTTAATTGATATAAAAATCGAATTATGGCCAAGCGCCTCCTTCAAACCATGTTCCATGTGACCACAGCTCAAAAAAGTGGGCTTAATCACCCTTTAGCGCCCCAATCTGTGTTTTTTTCTACCTAGGAGCTGGCACAAACACCATGTTCGAGGGCTTTGTTACCTCCCAGTCCCATTTTTACCTTAGGATGGGGCCTGCGCTGGGAGCAAGTCCTCCAGACTTCGGCCTTCGGTTTTTTTCCCTTGTTAACTTATGTTTTCCCTGGGATTTACGATTCCTCGAACCCATCAATCATTCCACTGGAAAAAACAGACGGTCGAGAATTGATCTCCCATCGAATGGACAGTCATGCCCCCATCTGTAATCTTCAACGGGATCAACAGTTGCAACCTAATAAGATTTTGAGACGGACGGCTCTCAACCAATTCATAAATTCGACACTCTGGAATATTTCCCTTCTTGAGTATTACACTTCCCCAAAGTGGAAATCCATCGAAGTACTTACATTGTTCATCCACGGTTTAATCGAACGATCGACACTTAATTAAGCATTGCGATGGATGGTCCTTACACACTTCGAAATTTTGATGCTCTAGGGCTCTGGGATATTTCCATTCTCGATTCTTCCACTTCCTTGGAGTGACAATCCATCGTAGTGCTCACCCATCCTCCCTCTACTTGATCCAACGGTTGAGAAAGGTCTCAAAGGGATCTCAAATCGATAGTCTGGTTGCCTTTGCAACTTCGGTCTTTGGCACTTTTCACAAACAAAAACTCGGACACCCCTAGAGTCATAAACTCTCGGATATGACACGGCATGCTGACATCACCTAGGGTGGCATGGACCTATGGAACATGTGCCACATGTCACTAAAAAATGAATAGATCAGGGTCCAAAAGGTACTGAATCTGGGTGACATGTTTCCTCACACGGCACCCCTGCCATGTGGCATAAGCTGTGTCATCAACCACACAGATAATCCACAATATTTGCTTCAGATCCGACGGCCCACGTAACTTCACGGCTTTACTCTTTTGTGAATTCAGCACTTCGGGGCTTTGATTTTCAACATACCGATAAATCGTCGGAGTGGCAAAGTTTCAAAGTCCAAACTTTGCTAACTCTCCACAACTGCTAGCTCTGATGGCCTGCAACACTCTCAAAGCCCTTCCCTCGATCTAACTATCAATGGGAATTCTGAGACTTTGGTTCTCTAGGTGGTAGTAGTTCAACAAAGTTTAAAACTCCTGGGGTGAAATCTCTCGAAGCGGTCAACGTCGGGTGACCATGATCGACGGTGGGGTTCCCCCACACATCCTATCAGATCGGACGGCTAACAAGACATCGTGACTCTAGCCTTCAGAAGTTTAGGCTTTGCCTACCTACCATAATCGTTGAAGTGGTGAAGTTTTGAAATCTTTCATCTCCTTCTTGCATTCGATCGATGGTTGATGATCAACAAGCTTGATCTGACGATTGTGATCGCTCTCAATTTCAAATGGGGACAATCACGATCCTACGATCCTTTACAAGGATCTATGTCTTCATGATGTTATGGCTTCTACGTGATCCTGCAACTCCATCTCTCTTGAGATTTATGATTTCAAGGTCATATTCAATCTTAACCACAATACCTTGTCCAATAGTTCCATCCCATACCAATCCATTGTTTCAACCAGAATATCTGATACCAATTTGTAACGTACCCAGTGTTGACCCAAAAATCTGCTCTGGGATCAACATGGTGTTTTACACAATTACTTCTCCATAAACACCCCTTGATGTTATGGTTACAGTCAAAGACAGTGGCGGGGGTCAT